>QRDG01000505.1:953369-1216662 GCA_012064385.1 Puccinellia tenuiflora | reverse complement strand
CCTAGAACTCTGGCTTGAGCTCTTCTACTGCAACCCCCAACCCGAAACCTCTGGGGGTCCTTTGCTCCAATGTGGAGCCGTTGCACTTCAGCGGCGTCAAGGCTCCATCTTTCCAAAACCTCTACTTGCTAGCCATGTCAAGGATTGGCAAAAAAAATTCTTCAACTGCCAGGACACTTGTCCTGATGGTGAACCCCAACTCCCTGCTTTTTCCACTGGCCGTCTGGAGGTGACTCCCATTATGAAGGCCAAGTGCTCCTTGGAAGCTCGCCCTCGAGTCAAGGCTTTGATAAGCCGGATTCATGCCTTGGTGGATTACAGACTCGTCGGTATGGACCTAGTGCGCTGCTGGACGACTTGGCGCATCCAACCTCTCAGCCCCAGGACTCGGCTAATAGTGGAATACACTCGGAGCGTCAAGAAAGACCTCCATATGTCTGAGAAGTTGGCTGACAGTGTTGAAGTCAACCGTCTCATAAAAAAGCTCACCGGGAAACAAGTCAAGGACCAGGAGGACTTTGGACTCCTTCCCTGGTGTGACACTTGTCCTCCTCCAGCGGTAATTTTAACTGAACTTGTACTTCTAACTTGCTTTCTTATGATTTCAACTTCCTCTGTTCTAACTTCTTATCACTTGAATTTCTTCACAGTTAACTGACGACTGGTGGAAGACGACTCCCGCTGCCGGGGGAGATGATGAGGATGAAGTCCTCATTGATACTGAACAAAACGTCGGAGCCCATGGCGATGATGGCGATGATGAAGTTAACCAGGAGGCCTCTCCAGAGGCTCCTTCTGGTTCTGACCAGAGGACTACAACTCTGGACCCGCCCGTTGCTGCTGCGACTTCTTCTGAGGAGTCTTCAAGCGGCCAGGACTCGGCTCCAACTCCTCGCAATAATGCTAAGAGGAAGAAATGGACCGGTATTGCAAAGGTGCCCCTTTCTCGATTTACTTCAACTGGAAGTTCCATTACTAAAGACCAAAAGCCAACGTAGGGTCTGGAGGCGGCCAGGATGCGGAAGTTGCATAGCATGAGGCCACTTGATGCTCGCTTGCCAATTCCGAGTCCTCACAAGTGCAAGTCGCCTCAACTTCTCCTGCTGAGGCTGCCGACTCCTACAATTCCAACTTCAGCATGCCTTCCTCCAACTATGCTGCTTCTTTAGATATCGAGACCAATGAAGGGTAAAACCTTTTCTTAACTTGTTGCTTATCAACTTATTTATTTCTATTCAACTGCTAATAACACTCCATGTTTTCACATGTTTTTGCTTTCAGGGCTCGCCCCTCTTCAAAGGATGCGAAACTTAAGAGTGCGACTGACGTCACCTCAGGGCGTAAGCCTGAGGTTCAACTTCAGACCTCCACTTCCACCAGCACCAAGACTGCTCCCTCGGGACCTACTTCCGGGGGAGTCACTATTGCCTTTACACCTCCTCGTCAGCCCGAGTCAGCAGCAACAAATCGGACTGAATCACTCATGTCACCAGCTCCCAACCAGAGGCCAACTCCCAGTACGTGCTGGTGAACACCTCAAAGACTCCCGCGACTGAACCTGCCCGGGAACCACCCGCTCGTCCTTCTAAGTTGGCGATCGAATATGGTCACCTCCGGGTTGGTGACAACAAGTCCTTCATGGAGGCCTTTGAGGAAGCCTCCAAACTGAATGAGGAGTCCGCAAAGCTCAACTCTGAGGAGTTTGCAAGCCGGCATGCCCTCAAGATGGTTCATGAAGTAAGTCTCTCTTTTCCTTTGCCATAATTATGTTACCAATATACCAGTAGCCCCCAAGCACCTCTTTGCGGTTGCTTGTGACTAGAATAGGTGCTTTGAACTTGCCACTTTAACAACCTTGAACTTTGAACTTGCCACTTTAAACAACTTGAACTTTGAACTTCATACTGCTCTGCAATGTCACAACTGAACTTCTTCTAGAATTGAACTTCATACTGCATAGTCCTTTTGAAAAAACTGAACTTCATACTGTAGCCCCCAAGCGCCGAGTCGTTTAGCCTGTGACGACTTGGAGCTTTTAACTGCTTGTAGATTTGAACTTCATACTGTAGCCCCCAAGTGCCGAGTCGTTTAGCCTGCGACGACTTGGAGCTTTTAGCTATATGTTGCACTTGCTGTATGCTTTGAAAATCAAATACTTGAGTAGCCCCCGAGCATCGGGTTGTTAGCCTGTGAAAACTCGGAGCTACCTTCTGTAGAAACTTTAAATTTGAACCTGTGTAGCCCCCAAGTGCCGACTTGTTGCTTCAACACCTTGGGACTCACAATCTATCTCTTTGACAACTGAAAATAATCTGAACTTGCTATCTTGCTTGAAAAAGAACTCCCTGTAGCCCCCAAGTGCCAAGTTGTTTAACTTTGACAACTTGGAGCTACTTCATATACTAACCTTTTAACTTGCTTGACATTTTAATGCTTGTGTAGAACATGATCTCTCAAATCAAGAGAGATATGAAAGAACTTGAGAACCAAGCAGCTGCTTCTTTGGTAGGTCTTTGCTCATTGTTATCTTTCTTTATCTGATTATGTGCTCTCCGACTTGTTATTCTGACTTGCAACTAACTCCATCATGTAGGATCAAGGCATGCCAAGTCCAAGCTCCCAGTGAGCCAGCAAATGAGCGAGCTCCTGGATCACTGCTACGGATTTCAAGAGGGCGCCCGGGCTCTGGTGAAGTACTTGTCTCCACAAGACAAGTGTCCTTCAGAACCAGAGAGACTGGTACAGAAATTGTCTCGAGCTCCTGGCTATGTGAAGGCATGGAAGCAGTCGTCCTTCAGGCGTGCTGCAGTCCGGGTCCTTGCTCTGGCCCGTGCCTATGATCCGTTGGTAGTGGAGCCTGCGCTGCTGACCTTGGGGAAGCCGGAGCAGCACGAGGTCGGGTCATCTTTCACCAAGGAGGACTTTTGTAACAACCCAAGATTTTCAAATTTTTGAAAATTCTGAAAAATCAATTTTTTTTGAAATTTATATATTTTTTGTTTTGAAAATTTTGAAACAAGCATGGCATTCATATTTTCATTGCATTTGTGCATTTGTGCTACTGATTTTATATTTTCTGTTTCAAAGAAAATACATTATTTTGACCTATATTTCAAAATTGGGAAAATTAGCAACAATTACCAATATAAATACTAGGGGTATTTTTTATAAATAAAGTTGTGCAAAAATATTTCCAATTAGTATATTTTAACAAATATTTACCAATTGGTTTGAACCCATTTGGTTTGATATTTCAAAAGTTATTTGAAATACTAGAAAATAGAAAAGGAGAGAACCAAAAAAAATATAAGAGAAGGGCCACCCCAGCCGAGCAAGCCCACACGCGGCCCAGCTTCTCCCTCACATGCGCGCAGCCCAGCATCTTCCCCGGCACCAGCCCGCCAGCAGCCCGCGCACCTCCCTCCCCTTTTTCTTTTTTCTTTCACTCGCTGACAGCCCGACCCCACCCGTCAGGCCACGTCAGCGTCGTCTTCCCCGTCCCAAAATCACGCCCGTGACGAGCTCGTCCCGGCCATTTCCTCCCCTCTTGATTACTCGCGAATCAATGCCCCAAATTGCTCGCCGATCTCGCCTATAAAGAGCCCTCCCTCTCTTCTCCATTTCCCCTCCCTCTACTCATCGAATCGTGCCCCCAGGCCGCCAGATTTTCTCGCCGGAACCCGCACTGCCGCCGCCGACATTCTTCTTTTTTCGGTAAACTCCGACAACCCCGTGTATCCCCGTTCCTCTCTATTGACTTCCTGTCCTATTGCGCATCTGTGTGACAAGGTCCCGCTTTTTATTTTACCCTAGATCGATGATTTGGTGATCGACCGCCGCAGTTCACCGCCGTCCGAAGCTCCGGCGAAGGATTTGGAGAAGAACCAGGACGCGCCAAAGACCCCAGATACGCCACCAAGTTCGACCCGCCCTGCTGATCACCGTGGTATGACGTCGCCGTCCCCAACCCCTTTCTTTCGCTCGGAACACGGCATGCCGTGCGTGTCGCCGCCGGCTTCTGGCTCACCGGAGCAACTCCGGCAGCCTCCCGCGAAGCCCTAGAATCTATGCTGTCCGATCCAATATATACGGCCGAGATTAGATTTTTTTTAATGCGAACCGGTACGATTAGATTCTGACCGTTAGATCCAGATCTGAGTCAGTCAGCGCCATGTCACTGCCTTGTCAACACCCAGTCAGCAGAAGCAACCAATTGGAGGACACCGCATGGACAAGCATTTTCTGGATTTTCCCGGATTTAGATTTAATCTTTCTATTTTACAGAAAAACCCCTGCAACTTAGATTTATCACAACTTTTTATTGGTTTTGCCAAATTCAAATATTTTTATATATTTGAAATCCTTAGAACTTGTATAATCTTTCTGGCATTTTAGTTTTCTGTTTTGAGTTATTGTAAATTATTCAAAATTCATATGTGTGATTTGAGTAATTTTAACATAACTTTAAATCTATAAGTTTCAAAAATTGCAAGAAAAAATAGTTTTAGAAACCTTAAAATATGTGCAATATACCTCCGTTTTATAATATTTTTGAGCTTTATTTTGATGCTTTAAAAATCAGAGACTCAATTTGAGTATTTTTGTTATAGTTTAAAGTCTATAAATCTTTTTAACTTGTTTTCTTATTAGAAAAATACCCAAATAATTGCTTCTGTCCAGAGTGACCAAAGCCAACCCTTAGAACCTTTGTGCCACCCTTCAAACCTATTTTTGACTTTAGACCATCCTTTGACCCTCAATGGAAAACCACAAACCCTAATACATTGATCATTTTTGCATACTGGATCATGTGTTGATTTTTGGACCACTTGTTTATTTGTTGTCCATGCTTGATGTTGTGTTTTTATTTTTGTTTGGTGTATTGTTATTTATTGTTGTTGTGTTTATATTGTTTAGATTGAACAGAGAGTTTTGATTCTACTTTGATAAGAGTTTGTGAGCTACGACAACTTTCAAAGGCAAGTGATGCTCACACATGAAATTTCTAAGTATTTTGATATGCATTGTAGTTTACTTTTTTCTAAGTAGAATTGCATGTCAGGTTTTATTACTATGCTATGCTAGACCTGTTTAGTATTACTCCAAATATTCCTAAGTGTCTAGTACCTGTACCTATATGATAACTTAGTAGAAGTATTGAAATGCTATGCTATCTGTTTTGCTATGAACATTAATTTCTACTAAGTAAACAAACACCTGGGTGGAATTGGTTTCTCTACTGATGGTTTATAGTTGAGTGGCTGCTAAGGGCCATTTCCATGGTTATACCTGAGTACGTGCACTTGTGAATGGCCACCCAGGATCAAAGAGATGTGAAGTTGCTCCAAGTTTAGAAGGCTTCCAGTGCAGCCACTTGGTATTATGGCTCTGCCTTGACTAAGTAAGTTCTAGGAACCTGATTCCGGCAGTTCTCAGCGGATGAATGTCTTGTATGGGTCTGCCTGACGAACAGGGGACTGGTTCCCAAAGGTCTCGTTTTCATCTTCACCTTTCCTTTTCACTTCAAGAAGGTCAAGGACAGAATGGGTTGATGAAGTCTTGTGGTGAAAGTGCACAACCTCTCGAGAGTGTCAAACTATGATCATAGCCGTGTCCCCGGTTACGGACAATTCTGAGCAGCTGAATAAGGATGTCAACTAAAGATCTCAACATTCCAATTTCTCTATGTTAAAACTTTATGGGTGAACAAGACTAGTTGAGACGGTGGTTTTCATGCCATGAAAGTCTCGTATAGTTGAAAAGAAGTTTTACAAAGAGTTAGGAAAAAGTTGGCTTTCTGCAAAATAGCCTTCAACTCTACTAGCCAAATATGCATATAGCTATTAGGAGTTTGCTTTTATGAGTCCACAAGTATCACTTGCCAGATCCATTCTAATGGTTCTGACCAATTTTTGGCTGTAACCTACGTGTTGCAGGTTTTCTGACGACGAGTAAGGAAATGAATAAGGGTTTTGAGTCTGCAACCAACATGTATGCCTGTGGCACATGAAAATGATGAGGCTCCATGCTATTTTAAGTTTTCCGCTACTGAACTTTGTAACATGCTAGCCTTTGGCTATGCAACTTGTAATGCTAAATTTTCTGGATATACGTTGTAATAGAATTTTTGATGCAATGTATGATACTTCATCGTAAACTATGGTGCTAGCTATTCGGTCCAGGGACTAGCACAATAACACAGGGATCTTGGCCTATTTTAAAGGGCAGGATCGCTACAGATGGTATCAGAGCACTGTGTTTCCTGTAGGTTCGAAACCCTAGGTTTGGATTAGAACTAGGAAAAGACCTAGAATTGAAAATCTATTTTATTCAATCTTCTTAAAAATAAAAATATTTGCAAGTTGTCTTTTCTTATACTCTCATCTACTATTCACCTTCTAAGACATCTTTCCTCATTTAAAATGACCCTTATTGGTGGATACAACCCAGCTGATGTCAGACCGATGAAGATCGCCACAAGACAATTGGAGTTTACATTTTAATTAACTTAGTGCATAGTCTTTGATTCAACAGGAGGCACTACATTGAAGGTCATTGCAGAAACCCTGAAAAATTACTTAGACTTCATAACAGTCAGGAATACATCAAGGAAGTTGAAGAGTACTTTGAAGCACTCAAGAAACATATAGATGAGTCCGCCATTAAGATACTTTGTTAGAACAACGACAACGTGATAGTGTATTGAGCATACTAACTTAGTTGGTATGGCAATACTAGGTTGTTTGATTGTGTTTGGAATTTGTTGCTTGGTGTGATGAATGTTTGCTAGATGTTGTTGAAAGATGAACTGCCTTGATCTGTTGTGTTTGGGTAGGAATACTTCTCTAAGAATCTTTCTATCTCTCTTTATCTCTGCTAAGCCCAACCAGATGCCTCACCAATATGCCAACCAAAGCGACCTACCGTTTGGAATATTGCAACGACTGATAGCCACCTCTAATCAATGATGCAACAAGTGAGCCAACAACGCAAGCATAGTATGGGACACCTACTACACAAAGGAGAAGATTCATATAAGAAGATATAGCTTTTGTAGAATTTTACGCAACCCAATAGTTCTAAAAGATCGATAGTTTAGTTCAGGTGTGTCTTACAGATTGGTCACTTTCTGTCGGACAAGTGAGGATGACCGAGTGTTAGAATGCGAGATGCACCAAGCTAAGTACAAGGTAATAATTTGAGTGCGACGTGGAGTAGCTACCATGACGGCTACTCATTTCATTCGCTTTGCTATGAGGAATGGTAAATATGAGTGACAAACCTATTAGAGAGCCGACGATGAGCCTAAACCACATGGATATATTATAACTCTATGTGAGGCAAGTGTTGCCAACACGTAAGATATACGGTGAGGATAAACCTCAGCTGATCTCGTGAAGAAGAAGTAATCCTGCAAATCGAAGTGTTGACCAACCATGAGAGTTTCATTAGAAATGGTGTAGTTCTTGCACTGAAGAAAGTCAACCAGGAGAAGCAATGTGGCAAAGAGATGGATGACATGACGTTGTGATATCCTCTCATCTTGGACTTTTGGTGGACCCAAACAGTAAACCTTCAGTGTCCGAAGTTACTTGAAGAGACACCCAACAATTGAATTGAATCCTATTATACAAGGATTCACAAATATCCATATGGACCATAGTCAGAAGACAAAATCTCAAGACTACCTACAAAAGTTTCTTTTAAGGGTGGTAGCCCACCCAGTTGCCCAAAACCCGAAGACCCTAAACCCATTTTCCTTTCTAGCCTCTCCGAATCTCGGGATGGGATTCCTTTTAAGGGTGGTAGTATGTAACATCCCAAGATTTTCAAATTTTTGAAAATTCTGAAAAATCAAAAAAAAAATGAAATTTATATATTTTGTGTTTTGAAAATTTCGAAACAAGCATGGCATTCATATTTTCATTGCATTTGTGCATTTGTGGTACTGATTTTATATTTTCTGTTTCAAAGAAAATACATTATTTTGACCTATATTTCAAAATTGGGAAAATTAGCAACAACTACCAATATAAATACTAGGGGTATTTTTTTATAAATAAAGTTGTGCAAAAATATTCCCAATTAGTATATTTTAACAAATATATTATTTTACAAATATTTACCAATTGGTTTGAACCCATTTGGTTTGATATTTCAAAAGTTATTTGAAATACTAGAAAACAGAAAAGGAGAGAACCAAAAATAAATAATAAATAAATAAGAGAAGGGCCACCCCAGCCGAGCCAGCCGAGCAAGCCCACACGCGGCCCAGCTTCTCCCTTGCATGCGCGTAGCCCAGCATCTTCCCCGGCACTAGCCCGCCGGCAGCCCGCGCACCTCCCTCCCCTTTTTCTTTTTTCTTTCACCCGCTGACAGCCCGACCCCACCCATCAGGCCACGTCAGCGTCGTCTTCCCCGTCCCGAAATCACGCCCGTGACGAGCTCGTCCCGGCCATTTCCTCCCCTCTTGATTACTCGTGAATCAATGCCCCAAATTGCTCGCCGATCTCGCCTATAAAGAGCCCTCCCTCTCTTCTCCATTTCCCCTCCCTCAGCTTGTCGAATCGTGCCCCCAGGCCGCCAGATTTTCTCGCCGGAGCCCGCACTGCCGCCGCCGCCATTCTTCGTTTTCTGGTAAACTCCGACAACCCCGTGTCTCCCCGTTCCTCTCTATCGACTTCTTGTCCTATTGCGCATCTGTGTGACAAGGTCCCGCATTTTATTTTACCCCAGATCGACTATTTGGTGATCGACCGCCGCAGTTCACCGCCGTCCGAAGCTCCGGCGAAGGATTTGGAGAAGAACCAGGACGCGTCGAAGACCCTAGCTACGCCACCAAGTTCGACCCGCCCTGCCGATCACCGTGGTATGACGTCGCCGTCCCCAACCCCTTTCTTTTGCTCGGAACACGGCATGCCGTGCGTGTCGCCGCCGGCTTCTGGCTCACCGGAGCAACTCCGGCAGCCTCCCCCGAAACCCTAGAATCTAGGCCGTCCGATCCAATATATACGGGCCGAGAATGAGTCTGACCGAACGCGAAACGGATGAAAAAACGGACCCACGTCCGTTTGCATCGACGCGTTGGACCTAAGGATGGCAATGGGTAGGGTATGGGCAGGGTAGAGCAAAGTTTATGGGTACACAATTATACACATATCCTTACCCGCGGGGATGAAAGTATATCCATACCCATACCCAGCGGATACCCGTACCCATTGGGTACCCGTTGTGTAGATCAAATAGTACGCAAATTGTTCAACTTTTACATTCGTTGGTAGCATAGTTGACAAAAAATTAATTATGTCAACTCAGTAACAGGTAGATGAATACGTGACAACTATCTAAATTTGGAAATCACAATCCCATGGTCATATCTAGTAAGTCAACCGAGTAGGGTCCCATATGTCAGTATAAACAGGTAGGGTATGGGTATACTCACGGGCACATGGCTGTACCCATGCCCTATCCGCGACTTGGCGGGTAGGGTATGGGTACTACTCATGGGTATAAAAGTGTGCACATACCCTCCCCATACGGGTACGGTACCCACGGGTACCCGTACCCATGGGTAAAATTGTCATCCTTAGTTGGACTTTGGTTTGTACCCATCCGAATAGAACGTACATGGACGATGAAATGAGTCGGCACATTGGAGATGGCCTAAGACTAACCCCACTGTCAAGTACTAAACGTGCCACGACAACACTAAGGGGTCGTTTGGATCCCATCATTTCATTTTATTTGGCAAAAATGAAATGGAATGAATTTCACAGAAATGACAGGATTAGGAACAGAAATTGACATAACATAGTAAATGCATTATCTGAAATTCTAATTGAAATGACATTCCAATTTTATGACAGCCAAACACATTGTATATAAAATCTCAAATGTATTCCTTTGAAATGATGTGATCCAAACAACCCCTAACGGACATTGGCGCAGCAAGTATCCTACTACTCGCTAAACAATAAACAAAACTAGCCAACACAAAAAGTGACCGGCCGGCCCCCAGGGATCAAATCCAACGTCGGACGTGTCGCGCGCCAACACATAACCACCGCGCGACACCGGAACCACTCCGTCTGAGTTCTGACCACCACCTGCCCTGCCCAGGGTCCAAGTCCAACACGCGCACACACAGACACGCCAATATACATGCACGTCACACCGCGACAACACCACCGTTGCTTAACAAGTCGTTGACGGACGAACCGATCAACCGAACCAACACACCGAAGCCCAACGACGGAGCTGATAGGTAGGAGGAGCTGCCTCGTTGCTCCCTCCTGCTCCTGCTGCGTGCGATCGACATGGCGCTGCCAGCAGGAGGTGCCGCCGCCTCGCTGCTCCTGACGATCCTGCTGCTCGGCACGGCCATGGCGGCGGCGGCGGCGGCACGGCCCATGGAGCTCTACTTCTCGCCGGAGGAGCTGGCACGCATTGCGGGGTACGGCGTGGAGCCGGTCTCGACGGTGCTGGTGTCCGGACAGGTCGCCTGCGAGCTCTGCCTCCGGCCGGCCTCTGACGTCCTCCTCACCTTCGAGCTACCAGGTTAGTCGTCACTATGCTAACCGAATATATCGATCAACCATGCATGTCTGGATAGGTTTTTCCTTTTCATCGTCGTCGTTGAGCTCAAGGTCTCAGACATGACGTTCATAGCGCTAATTATGATCCGTTCTTATTAACCTGTTCTTATCAAATGGTTTGAGAATGTTTCTGCCCTTGGTTTTTTGTCTGGTCATCGATTGTGCACCGTGCGTTGCGTTGAAAAATCCGCCAAGGACAAACAAGCGTTTACCTGATGTAAGCCGCTGCCGTGGCACATCGATAGTTTTAATTTATCAACGAGTTCGACGTGCCACTTCTTCCAGCCTCTTCTCTTCCTCCTGCAATTTCAACACGTAGTAATTGTCGTGCAAGATTTCTCTTCGTGCAAATTTACGCATGTCAAGTTTTGATTGGTTCAACAACAAGTACCGGCAAACGTATTATTGGTCGTCCATTTGGAGGGGTTGATGCACTTTGCTACAATTCATAAACTGGCTGGAAGGTCTAAAAATCAAGACATATCGTACGTACTTCGGCGTTTAATTAGATTCAACAACTGGTAATCCAACAGCTATACTCATCCAACTGAATAAAACTATACATTCCAGACGATTCTTCCCCTGATCGATCTTGCTGGATGGAAGCTCCACTGACCTATAAATAAAACTCTTTAAGATACCAATGAAAACAACAGACATTACAGAAGTGCAGCGGTGAGATCATATCTCTACAACTAAACGTACATGGCGGGCGACACCCCTTTTAAAAATTCTACTAAGCTATTAATTATTCAACAGTAATACTAAACACTCATGCGTACAAAACGAGGAATTGGAGATGAGCGATCTCTGTCGCAGCGGTTGCTGGCCGGTTACTATTATTAAGAGGAAATGAAAGAAGCGAAGCAACAACTACAGTGCAGCTAGTCTCTTGCGTCTCAACGTACGACGTTGTAACCTCCTCCCCCAACCTCCAGATTGTGAATCATCGGTCGTATAATCATGCCACAGAAGATGTATCTACTCCTTTTCATGTTAGGTAGCCAGGTCGCGATTATATGCAGGTCTATCGCAGGTTCACAAGTCCAAATCCTAGCTACAAGGACACCCCCAGCTAGTAGAGAGACTAGCCTTTGGTTCGGTACCATGTTGCGGTTAGCGAAGGTTTGACCGTAATGGCTGCCGTAGTTTGGTACCTGCTTGGTGAAATTCGCCGTGTTTCTCCGTGCAGCTAACTACGAATTGTGATAGCGTATTGTGCTGTTCTTGCCAAACACCCTTAATTTTATGATGGAATCAAACTACACTTGTATTAGAAGGGTTTTATTGTGACAAGTAATAACTTGAAAGTACGCTTGTCTCCTAAACGGGTAGGCAACTTGACACTGCACTTTTTTTTTTCCTCACGAGAGATGACACTTTATTTCATAATTAAGGTGACGTTCACCACACCATGTTTTTCTTGCCTAATTTCCCATCTTGTTTTCCGAAATCAACCCATTAGCACCATGCGGCCAACAAGAAACTCAGGATAAACCACTAGCATCAATAGCGGCATGGATTGGTGTTGCAGATTTGGTAGAGCAGATATGTTTGGTAAACAAACATAAGCCACCCATCGTGAGGTCACGTCATGGCGACGCATCATCTCAGCAACTCGATTACTCGTGTGATGGGCAGATTCTCACCTGTTACATCCTCTCACTAGTGCGCCTTCAAGGTCATTAGAGTGCAACCTTCATTTCCCATCGTTTGTATTTTGGCGAGATTTCCAGATGCCCCCTACTACTCTTTTTTCACAAATAACACTTGTATACCATGCGAAATAAAACAAAATTGAATAACACTTGCATGTACTATTGATGAAACACTAATAGGAGGGTCTCTTTTCCCACAAAATAATAATAATAGGGTTTTTTGTGCGCTTTTTCTTTTTATAAAGGATACATAAGTGAGCAATAGATTTTAAGCTGAAAATTAATCTATGTTTTTTCGACAAAAATATCAAATATATGAGTCGTTTCAACCATCATATTTCTTCTCGACTGATTCCACCACATATTTGTCCTGACAATTTTTTTAAACTACGCCACATATTCCATTTTGATATATGTTTCAATGACATTGCTTTGAATTAGCTCAGTTCGAATTAACAGCCTTTAGTGCTGAAAACACCACAAGTTCGTGTGGCCCGTAGTAGGAAATGTATATATTGTTGTCTTTTATGCATTTTTTACTTTATGTAAATGTTTTAAATTCTATGTACAAATCAATAGAACCTAAAATTCCTGGAAAAATGCAATAAACTGAAAAATAGTCCCACTAAAATACAACAGAGAAAAGAAAACATAAGGACGCAGAATCCATTGTGAAACAGAGTTTAATGAACTAAGCACAATTGCAAATTTCTGTGAAGCGTGTCATTTTTAGTCCCAAGCTCAATGAATCCTCAAATTTTACAAAAAGAAAAAAAATATAATACCAGGTTTTGGAAAAGGTTGATTATTTTGCGTGGACATTTGCTCATATGAACTATGTATCTGCAAAAATTCATAAAAAAAATATGTTGTATTTTGGGTGGCAGAAATATATCAAAATTGTAGCTCGAAAAAGAAAACTCGGTTTTGATCCCACATTTGCATTTTTGTTTCTAGATCACGGACGACGGACATGGTGTTTTGGTTCAGAGGACTAGATGCACCTATTATGATAATGAATTTTAAATGTATTTCAAAATGTCAAAAAATTCGGGACATTTTTATTGGATGTACATCAAGACATTCTATGTTCTCCACGGATGATAACATATTTCAAAACTTTGATCGTACATACTATACATGTATATGTACTCGTATATTTTTTTTCGTAATTTTATAGGATTTTAAATTTGGTTTGAAAAATAATAAATTTTGTGTTTTACCCAACATTTGTTCAATTGTGACACTTATTATCCTATTTAGTGAAACACAATTAGAAATACACCATATATATAATTTTGAATATGGTTTTACCCCTGCTTGGTATTCTGCATAATTCGTTAGAATATATCGACATATAAGGTCTATGTGGTGCGTTCAAATATGCGAAGATCGGATGGTGTCATTGATGATAATGTCTATCATTCTCGACACCATCTGTTCAGTTCCTCGTTATTGTCTTGATATTTTTGTGAGTCAATCATCGCTTCACACCTTTGCCAACAGACATGTATCACCAAAAGAGTGTCAGTTTTTTTAAATGGCTAATATAGACGATTTTACACTAAATATTGTAAAAGTCTTACAAATGCATAGCTGATAGGTGAAATGTAGAATCACTCTAAAAAATAGGGTTCCAGGCAGCTCAGGACCTAATAGCCTTTCCCTGTACCAACTATTTCATACTCCTCTGCTTTCTTTTCCCAAACAGGTAGCAAGGTGGCTGTAACCTGCGCAACCGAAGGTCCCAACACGATGGATAACTCCTTGTTTGCAACTACCGATGAGTACGGCAATTTCACCATAGAGCTCCCGTCCCGGCTCCACGCCACACCAAGCATGGAGAACGCCTGCTCCGTCAAGGTGTTGGAGCTCCAGTCAGACTCGGCATGCCACATCAGCGGCTTCTCTTATGGCCTCCGACTATCTTCGTCGGAGGACGGCGTCCGCTCCTACACGACAGGTGTGATATGGCTGCAGCACGACAACACACGATCCAACAAATGCATGCAGGAAGGGAGCAAGAGTGGTGGCAAATGAAAGACCAACTTGGTTCTTCGTTTGCGTTCATGTTTCATTTGGTCTTCCAGAGGATGTAAAAGATCGGCAGGGGGGGGGAGATAACACTAATGTACATAACATACGTAGATATCAGAAAATCACACACGATTGATTTTGAACATACACAAAAAAATAAATTAGATCTTTTCTTGGTTACATCTTTGCCTCTATGACAAAGATAGGTTTCGGGGGTTATAAAAGGTAGGTGATCATTTCACCCTCCCTTTCGTCACCATCATGCTCAACCATCACAGTTAAGAAGATATCACTACCCCCTTTCGTCACCATAGTCGTGCACCACGCTGCACAAGATGACGTTTCTGCACTTTACTTTCAATGGAGATGACAGCTTGATATAAATAGTATTGCGATAATTTGATAAAAAAATACTTCAAATGGACAAGTGCAAAATGAAATTACTCGGTGACTGCGAGATAGTGCAGTTCAAGGCTTTGGCTCGTGTTTGGCTCTCGATTTATGAAATCAGCATCATAATATGACAAGGATCTATGTTTAAATACTTGCAAGATGCTATTATGAATAGATATGTTCCTCTCTCATCTTACTCTCTACTGCTCATTCTTCTCCCTCTTTTTCCTATCCGATGATCATTTGTAGCTTGTTCTTCTGGTTCTATGAACAACCTGCGTCTTGTGGATAGCCTGCTCCTCCTAGCTACTTGAAATGGTATCCGTTGGTGGTGTTTGTTGTGGTTGATGAACTGGTGTTGGTGCTGAAAGTGTTGTACGACTACCTCCATGTTATACCCATGCCACTGCTGGTGGTTGATCCTTATCAGGTCGACACATGAGCATGTGACTCTTGTAGTCACTTTTGGGGAGTCCTCCTCTCCTAGGCTACAAGTTACCAAGTGTAGATGCGTTCCCCTTGTGCAAGACTTTGGTTGCCGTTGGATATATACATCATCTTTAATACTTTTTGGGCTGCCGTGTAGATTTCCACATGGGCTTGTCCTAGTGGACTGGAATGTTGGTTTTGGGCTTTTGGCTAGTTTCTATTCTGTCTGATGTGGGTACACCTTTCGGGTGTGTCACCATGGACTACCCTGGTGCGGAAAGGGATGAAGGCACATTGGTCACAAGGCCCAGGAAGGAGGCCCCGAAGGAAAGACTCAGAAATATTAGGTCGGTAGGCCCAGATGTAAACCTAGTCGGTATAGGACCCGAGACCCAGTCCCACTATTTAAGGACTGGGAGGGCCGCCGACCTAGGGTACGCTCAGAATCACCGCCAGAAACCCTAGCGAGATCGCATCTCACGATCTCGCCATTGTAATCGATCTGTAAGCTCATCATCATCAATACCAGACAAGCAGGACGTAGGGATTTTACCTTCGGGGGCCTGAACCTAGGTAAATCTCTCTTGTCAGCCGACGAATCCACCAGTACCACCATCTTTTTCTCCTATTCTCTCAACCCAAGGATGTCATCCGAGGGATTTGGCGTGGTAACCCCACGTCAATTGGCGCCGTCTGTGGGAAAGACTGGTGCTGGATCTACGGGTTCGGTGGCTTCATCATCGACAATCGGTGACTCGCCGGATCTGCAATCGCCGATCTTCTTTGGCTCCCTGGGATTCAGCCCACACTCGCCGGCCGTACAACTGGCTTTCGAGGATCTGTAAGCTGGCGTGGAGGTGAGCTTCGGCGAGCTACGCTTCTACGTCAACAAGTGGGGCACTCTCCGCCTCACGGACGCACCGCACCCTGCGGCAACAGCACCCGCTACTTCATCGACTGCAGCGGTAGAGTCTGCCCCGTCGTCGGCTTCGTCGGCCTTTGCCGTGTCCTCCGACGACGAGTTCTCGGGCAATTCGCTCAAAGAAATTGCGTCGTTCTCGACTGCGACAACGCGATCTTCATCGCCAAGCATCACTTTCGCGCGCACGACTGAATGGGTAGTCGTGCCCTATACTTCATCGACTCCGTCATCGAGCCCTTCGGACTTCGCCGACGGAACTCAATTAAATTTCGAGTCCGTCTTCGGGGACGACTCGGACCCGGAGGAGGTCCCGCGCATCCTCCCCATGCAAGTATACATGACGGCACCCGGGCCGCCACCCATAGGACCGTCCGCGGGGACGGCTATCATAACGACAGCGTCACCAAGCGCTCCACCCGAGCCACGCACATACCCGTTCACAGTAACTCTGCAGAACGGACGAACTCAACTGCACATCACCCAAGCTATGGGTGAAAAGGCGGTAAAGGCCGTAGCAGATGGCGCTCCGGCGGAGGATGCCACGGCCGAAGACCTGCAATGCTACCAGTACCTGCTATGGTAGGAAAGCCTCAAGCTAAAGGAACAGGAGAGGATCCTTATGGAAAGAAGAAGGCAAGCTAGCCTATCAAGCGCGCGACAGGCGGAATTATCCGTCCAATCATCGGGACGATCTCAACCTTCCCGTGATCGGCCTCGCTACCTACGTATGCCGGTGGGGGCAAGAACCACCATCACCCGAAACTTGGAGGACTCCTTCATGTCCCAGGATGACGCAGGAATACCAATCCCCAAAACAGCTACCGGCGCCCTCATGTCGGTGGCCACTTACCTGCAAGCGACGCAACCACCGGAGAGCGACCCTCGGGCAGCCTTGCACCGTCAGCAAATCAAGTTCGTCAGTATGGCGGGTGCGGAGCTGATACCAGAAGAACTGCCACAACGAACCGCAGCCGCAGTGACTGCCAATGACGCGCCTCCACGGCGACAACAAAGCCCACGGCGTGAACCGCGGACACGCCACCTTGGTGACCGCGCTGCTCGCAATCAGGAGGATCGCATCGTGTGTGTAAACAACGAGCGTGCCACTCGTGACCGTGAAAACCGCGCCACCCGCGATCGGAGACATCACGCAACTCGCGGACGAGAAGATCGGTATCACCTCACGGAGGGCGAGAACGCACACAATGTCATCACACAGAACAAGGTCAACAAGAACCGCACGAGGCGGGCCGCACGCGACACGAGCAGCGACGATCCAGACTCTGAAGAAGACTTCGAAACTTGCGGAGCACTCTGCTTCAGTCGCCGTATCCGAGAGGCAAGAATGCCAAAGGGTTTCAGATTAACATCTGAGACTCCGAAGTACGACGGCCTACAAGAACCCTCTGCCTGGCTGGAGGACTACCTCACAGCAGTAACTTGCCAGAGAGGTTCCACGTCCACGGCCATGCAGTACATTCAGCTGATGCTCACAGGGTCTGCCCGAGCTTGGCTTAAAAGCCTGCCGCGGGGAGCATATACCTGCTGGGAATACTTCGGCGAGGACTTCATCCGCAACTTCGCTGGCACATGCAAACGACCCGCCTCGTTCGAAGAACTTCGAGCTTGCAAGCAGCGATCGGGCGAGACGCTGGGCGAGTATATTCAGCGATGGACCCTCCTCCGCAACTCGGCGGAGAGGATCTCAGAAGACAACGCGATATATGCGTTCACCCGAGGTGTCTATCGACTCGAGCTAAAGGAGACGCTCGGAAGAATAAAGCCGAAGACCATCGCTCACCTCATGCAAATCGCCAATGAGTGGGCAGACGGAGAAGACTCTATACGCAACGAGCGCAACGATACTCCCGTGAAAAACGGTGACCAAGGCTACTGGAATAATCGCAGCAGCGATCGCCGCCGCAAGCGGAAGTCCCGTGTTTACGAGGACACGGAGGGCATGGAACTCGTGGCAGCAGGTTTTCCTGAAAGCCGCGAGCAAAGAAACCGTGACGACAGTCGCTATGAGCACGACAGTCGAACAACCGGTTACAAAGGCAACAAAGAAATCAAGCAGGAGTGGCGACCACGCCAGCCGCGCAACGGGCGAGTGCCGCGCCCTCCCCCTACCCTGCAAGGAACCTGCAGGTTCCACATGTTCAGGGACGAGCATGGCAACCTCACGTCCCGCCACCTCTTGAAGGATTGCGAGGGCTTTCAAGAACTGCATGCGGAATACACACACCTCCTCCAGCAGCAGGCGCAAATCGTACCAGGTGCGCCAGCCATCGGAGCACCACTTGCCCCGGCTCTGCCCCCGCCAGGGCATATGGCGGGAGCTATCCAGCTCCAACCACGCGTCGAGGAACCCCAAGCAGGCGAAGATGCTTACCCAAAGCCTATGGGCCGCATGTTCATGATCCAGAAAGGACGTCCCTCAAATCGGGACCAAAAGCTCATAACAAGGCAGGTCCACCTTGCGGTCAAATCACCACCCGCGGTACCGGAGTACCTCAACTGGTCACATGCCAGCATAACATTCACCAGGGACGATCATCCACCTCAAATCCCGCGGCCGGGCCACTCGGCCCTTGTTTTGGATGCGCAGATAGGAGGCTTCGCTATGAGCCGCGTGTTCATGGATGGTGGCAGCGGAATCAATATCATGTTCGCTGACACGCTGCGCGGAATGAACATACTGACGACAAGCCTGGCGCCTTCCATCAACACCTTCCACGGCATAGTACCAGGGAGACCAGTCTATCCCTTGGGAACGATCTCACTCGACGTGATCTTTGGTGAGCCAGCTAACTTCCGGAAGGAGAGGATAGAGTTCGAGGTGGTTGACTGGAAGTCGCAGTACCATGTCATCCTGGGACGACCAGCGTTCGCACGGTTCATGGCGGTGCCGCACTATGCCTATCTGAAGCTGAAGATGCCGGGGCCCTACGGGACAATCACCGTCAGCGGAAACTTCGAACGATCCGACGAGTGCGATCGCAAGTTCAACACGATCTCTGAGTCGTTCGGGGCGCAGGAGCAGCTCCAGGAGTTGGGACTCACCAACTGATCAATTTTGAAATGTGGGCTTTGAATTTTGTGGGCTTTGATCATGAACCTTTCAAGTTAATATTGATCATTTTTAAACTTGTTGGCCACTAAATAAGCGTCTAGTTATTAGAATTAGAGGGAAACAGATTTGGCTTTGATTTATTATGATCATCTCAAGTTGGCTCGGTTTCCCTCTCAATTATGGATCAAGTCTTGTCCCTTGTTGCCTTTAAAGTTGCCTTATGATCTAATTTATCAAATCATTCATTGTCCCTTTTATTTTGAGATGATTAGGTCCCTTTCCTGGCTTTGCAAAATAAATCCCTCTAATAAATTTGGGAACTAAGACATGTTCTTAGTTTCCAAATAACTAGATACAACATCAATAATGCCACATCATCAGATGATGGCAAACATGTTAGCTCGAATCAAATTCTTTTGTGGTTGTTTTGCAGGTACTACTCAAGATCAATTAGTTTAGGTCTTTCCTTTTATACTTTGTAATTTTCCTTTTGAGATTTTTCTTAATATTCCCGTTGTAAAGAATATTCAATAAGTAAAGATATCCTGATTATTCTTGTGTTAAAGCTTAAATATTGCCACTTACCTTTTAAGATGTGAATTCGAATATTGTTTGAGATCAATGAAATATTCATCTTTGTACGTGCTGATGTCATAATGACCTCATGTCAAGATTTAATATTTAGAAATTTGAATTTGAACTCAATTCTCTCCCAAAGGTAATTATACAAAGGTCATGTCGAAATATTGATGACCTAACTATAACTCATCGATGTATGCAAAATTTTGACCACTTTAACAAAATTGAACAAAAGACTTTTTAATTTCCCGTATTTTCACATGTGTGATGCAACATACCTAAACCTCTACCCTTTCGTTCGTCTAAACTACGGGTTCTGACAGCGATAGGAGACATGTGCGGCGACGGTGTGATGCCAACAGTGTCACACTGAAAGGGAGAAAATTGGGGAAATTTATCCCTTTCCTGCTATTTTTATCTGACACGAGTCGATTAGGAAGGAACAAAAACAATCACTGGGGCGTCTTCCGATGCCGCCGTAAAACGGTCACAAATAAAACGGTCATTTGTGAGATATCTTGCTGTGTCATTGTAGACAGGTGGGCCGTTAGATTCCACTGAATAGACTGATGATATTGAATGTTCCAGCCACACTTTGTACTTTTATTACTAGTGGATATGGAGAGCGGGATATTACTATGAGCATCAATTGATTTAGAGTCCGGGTTTTGTCTCCCTTTTCGGAAGGAAAAAAAAAAGACAGTTGTTGATTTCGGAGCAGTTCGACTAGAAGTACTATTTAATTCATTCATAACTTCCAAAAAAACACAACATGTAAACCCGGTGCTATGTTTATTCAGCTCAAAGCTTCAACTTTAAATTTTATACACAACATATGAGTAAATTCACTACCCGGTATGATGGGAAGCATGGTCATATCTTCTTTAGCATAATTGGAGCACCGTGCTGCGGGTGGAGGGTTAACACGGTGTACGGAGCGTGGGTGTAGGACGGTGAGAGCTCGAAAGAGAAGCGCTGGAGGATGGTGCTGAGAGCCATCTTAGCTTCCAGTAATGCGAAGTTCTGGCCAATGCAGATCCGAGGACCCCCTCCAAATGGGAAGAAAGCGGCCGGATGCTTCGCCGCATTCGCGATGCCATCAGCAAACCTCTGTGGATTGAATTCGTTTACATCTTTTCCCCAAAAAATGGGATCATGGTGGATAAGAGAAGGGGCAACATCAGGTTCACTCCTGCCGGATATGTGATGCCACCAAGCTCCATTGCCTTGTATGTTCTTCTGGTAAGAAAGACTGCTGGTGGGTACAGCCTAAGAACCTCATATAGAATCATCGTTACCTGCAAATGACATCAAAGATCAAGATCGGCCATTTTGGACTTAAAACATCATATCTTCCTGTTTTGCTTCATTTAAATCCCTTTTGTCGCCACGACCAGAGAATCATTAGTATTTCCTTCACTCGCATATATATGCAGACATCCAGTACAATTTTGAGGGGTATGCAAATTGACATGTTTTATTCTTGGTTACTTCTTTTGTCATTAAGAGGAAGTGCTTTCGCTTTATATTTAGCGCGCAATCTCTGCACTCGCTACTAGGCAATAACAGAGATGCTCCTGTTGGGCGTAGCGAGTCCTGTAGTTGTGGGTGTAGTGAGTGTGTTGGCTAATCTTTTGATTAGCAGTGTTGCCGAAAGGCGTTGTAGCCATTCTTTGGCGTGTTTTCTCTTTTAAGCTTAATACAAAGACGCGCAGTCCTCCTGCGGGGTCTCGAAAAAACAGAGCATAAAAGATTCACTTACTATTTTCAGTCGACTCAAGTTCTCAAAGTCTGGTGTGGTTCTTCCGAAGTGGTGCAGCACTTCCTTTCTTGCCTGCTCTTGCCACTCCGGGTGCATGCTTAGCAGAATTAGTGTCCATGTGAGCAAGACTGATGTTGTCTCCATACTGCAAAGTAAAATAGCTTGCACTCCTCAATTATGTCTTCAGTGCTCATTCCTAGATCTGCTTTCCCATTTGATTGCCGCATATTGACTCCACCAGCAATCCTAGCAAGTCATCGCTGCTAGCATCACCAATTTTAATAGCTCTGTCTTTTTTTTCAATAATTCCTCGCAGAATTGTGCAGATCTCATGGTCGATTGCTCTCATTCTTCTGTTGTTTTTAGTTGGTAAGAACCTGGAAATGTTCTGATATGTCACAAACTCGCGAACAAAGAGTTTAACAAGGAGAAAGACGACAGTTTCTTTCATTAATCAAATGTTTTCTTTCCGATTCAGTCTGCAAAAATACCCATTTTCATAAAAAAATCACAGATCATGTATGCACTACTCCATTTGCTACAAGTGATTTGAGCATTGTTATATGAAAGTGATACTGCTCTTCTAAGATAAAATAGGCGTGTTCATTGCTTAGAAGTGCAACACTAAATGGTTATTTTTTGTGTTGTGCAAGAACAAAGAACCTTACCAATAGCCTGGGATAAAAAGAGTCTGAAAAGCTTGTATTAGCCGCTCAGCTAGCTCGTCTTGCAGCTGGAATATTTTCATCCCCTCCTGATAACTGCTACCGAACGCTGTTCTCGAGATGACATCTCCAGTAAGATTCTGGAACTCAGGCCAGACGTCAACCTCAGATAATCCTTCGGAGGACATTGAATTCTCCCATCTCGTAATCATTTCTTCGCTGCACGTAGAAAAAACTGGCAGCATCCTCTGTCAATGAAAAAGTAGTATGAGTCCATGTAGAGAATTCATTATCCTGCACTTCACATGCTGCGCTTTAAAATGAGAAAATATGAAAAGCCACAGAAAGAAAGCCATTGAGCAACTACCTTTATCTTCTCCTGGTGAAAGGCAGGATTCAGGATTCTCCGGTGCTTTGCCCATTTCTCGCCTTCATGATTGGCAAGTCCGTCGGCTAGCAGCTTACCAAAACGGCTACTCTTAGGTTTGCCATAGTGTCCAAACTTGTTGGACAGAATTTCTCTCACCAACTCTGGGTCAGGGATCATCACCCTTGGTGTTGGGCCAAACCAGGTGAATGACAATTTTCCTGCATTTGTAAAGTGACATTTGTGTTACATGAATGGGAAACAAAGTGCGCCTTACAATTCGTTAGTTACTCCTGCCTAATCATGCTATGTATCACAAGTCCAGAGTATATCCCTGGGGAAAAATTCAGAGCGTTTGATCACAAAAACAAAAATGAGAAGTTAAAGCAAGAACTGATGAATTTCTCACCGTGTTCCTGGATGGCGTTGCTGTACATGGGCTGCACGCGAGGGGCGATGTCGTGGGAGCCGAGCGGCAGGGGCCTGGACCGGGCCTCTCTGTTGAGCCGGGCGTTCTCCGTCACGTCGCCGGTGAACAGGCGGGTACCGGGTGCCCGTGAGGCCCTGAGCCTGCAGGGCCCGACCCAGCCGCCGCGGGGTCCACCATGCCCACTCAAGGATCCAGCCGGCCAGCCACAGCAGCGCCATGGCCGCCGCCGCGCCGGCTAGGCTCCACGGAGAGGCCTCGCCCAGTAGATGGAGCGCTCGGGTGGCCATCGCCATCGGGGCGGTGAGCTAGAGGAAAACAGAGTCTTTGGCTCAGCCGGCAGCCGCTCAAGTTTTGTTTCGTAGGAGAATGGGCAGTGCGTGGAGCTAAATATAGGTCGGGTGACCTGCCACGTACGCAGCTTGTGTACTGCTGTTTGCTTCAAGGTTTCGTAGAAAACCAAGAGCAGTGAGTTACAAAACCAAGAACAGTTAGAATCCGTAGCCGCTGTGCCCCTTTCTAGCTCAGTGCAAAATCATACCGTCTTTGCTCGCTCTTTCTCTGATTTTTTTTTTTTTGAAAAATCGTTCTATTTTTTTGAGAACATTCGCATGCTTATGCTTATGTTTGAGATGTACTCACTCCGTTCGACAATGTAAAATGTATTAGCAAACTGTTTTAGATTACCAAAACATCTTCTTATATTTAACAACGGAGCGTGTACTTTTTCTCTAAATTTTTTTGGGTACTCTTTGGAAAAGAGTCATACATGTGCATCATACTATCGACATGTACACCCTCTGTTTCTCAAAGAAGGCTTATACTTTTTTCTCAAAAGTAAAACTATGTGAAGTTTGCCGAGTTAAATAAAAAAACATTAACATCTACAATAAAATTTTGGTCAAACTTTACATTGCTTGATATATCTTGAAATATGTTTTCATACGAATATGTTTATATTTTTTAGTTATATATAGTTTTTCGTACAAAGTTGTAAAACTTTAAACTGTTTTATTTATTTTTTAAAGTTATAGGACTTCATTTCATTTTAAAAACGTAGATAGTATATGAGTAGTATTTAATGCACTTGTCGAGATCCAGGTGAAACATCAGGTTTCATAAGAACAAGTACAATAATCCTATTCAGCCGCGGCTATAAGAAAGTTCCACGTCATCTAAATCCTAGTTGGAGGGAAGAGAATACAAGAGAGAGAAGGAAGCCGGCGCTTCATCCGTCGCCCGCTGCTTCACATGAACCAAGGATTTACAGCCCGCATGCAGCCAGTGGCGAACCCAAGAATAATTCAAAGCCCGGGCAAATAATGAATTAAAAGACTAACAACACTAATTTTGATCAAAGTTGCTATTAAATTAGGCTGCGACGACCGGGCCGGAAGCCCGGGCCCAGGCTTAGGGACGGTTTGGTCCGCCTATGCATGCAGCTAGTGAGAATGGTTTAAATCGGGCATGCATAGTTGCTACTTTTGCGTGTCTTGCATGCAAACACCAGGCTACATATAATAAAATGTTTAAATATTCAGTAAAGCCAATCTAGTAGCCAGCTTGTTGTACTGCTATTTATTTCATATAGACTTTAGCTGACATGGCACCCGTATGTAGCTATTGTTCTTGCTCTAAGTGAAGCTACAGATGAAAACTTTTAAGGACCTTAATGTAAATTTGAGTTTATTACATGGTCAATTTTGTTTCGGCTTGTTGGACTGATTTTTCAAGGCCAGTATATTCGGCCGGTATTTTTAGGATTGTAATTATCAAAAAACAAAATTATACAAAATCTAGACAATCCCCCGCAATTGTGCGGCCACTATGATAGTTGGTACAACACGAAAACACTTCCAAGTTCACCAAAATCACCGTCAGTTAGAATGACTTTGCATTCCAGAGAATGGCTAGGGTGATTTCAGCCTTCTAGACAAAAGCTTGGTGACTTGCTGAAGGATAAAATTTTCCATGTTTGAGCTTGACAATGACTGATGGGTAAGCACCTTAATTTTGAACGAGGGATGAGCCAGTAATTTAATGAGCATAGTACGTATGGGCGCTTGCTGTGCTAGGGGATAAGTAATCAATTGAGCATTCTAGAAGACGATGACTATCGGTATGGAGAAACTTGCGACCGACCACACGATCTGGCCAATCCGATGATACCTGTCTCTTTCCATTGTTTCCTGAAGACAAAATCGATGAGAGCTGGTCGCCCTGGATGCTCAGATTTGTTTCTTTCTTAGGGCCCAAGCACCTTTGCCGGCTAGATTGATTTCGTTACAGGTCTTCTTCTCCGTGCACTCGTCAACCGATCAAACTCTCTACAATAGTTTAGTTGGTCTTATTATCATGCGGTCACGCATTACGTCACGGCAAGCGCCGAGCCAAAGGGAAGCTTCACTCTGGCCTCACACCATGACCCAAGCACTTGCGTATGAGTTCTGTCCTGACGCTCTCCTGAATCCGGCACATCACATGCTGGGCTCCCCACAGGAATTATTGTGCGGGGCCAGAGAGACCGCGCCACGTGTCTATGTGAGCCATCTTGTCCACCTGTGGTCGTGAGCTTTGTCCAATGTCCAATTAAGAACACCGTTCGGGTTCGTCCTGGACCTGACCGACAATCGGCGATGGCACTCGAGTTCACCTTGCAGCAAAGGAGACGGAGATTCTCATGGGGACGCGGAACTTGTCGGCACATCCCCTCCTAGATGTGCTCTCGATGCAAACGTCCACTTGTAGCCTTTGGACGTACGCCTTGTTCTACTCGTACCATATGGCTTCCTCCTTGGACAGCAGCTGCAGAAGCAGGATGCCGATCGAATTGTGTTCTTCTCAAATGAAAAGATACCTCTAAGTAGTTCCAAGAATATACGTATTAATTCGTTCAATGTCATTTAATTTCCTTTAATCACAGGAAAATAACATCGTAATCACCTACAAAAACACTGGCTTTCCATGCATGAACAATGCGGTTGGAGATAGATTCTCTATTTTTTTCTCGCTCTGCAAAATTTTCAATCAGATGATAATCCTCAAGGAGGATAAGTATTGTCAAATGTAGTTGCATGCCAAGCCACAAATCAACCATGATAGAAGATGCAAACACGTGATCACATGAGAGTTGGTATAGCTATGGACACAAAAGGTAAAATACTACACAACTTTAAGGACTCCAAGACGACCATTATATGAAGCAGTGCAGCAAGGTTTCACACATTTCACCTATAAAATCCAGAAGTAGTCAGTAGCTGTACAAGTAGAATATGAGGCGGGAAACAATTTATCTATCCCTGCAAAGAAGAGGACATATCTAATCAGAGAAATACATAAGTGAAAATCATTAATTTTGAGCTGCAAAACTCCTAGGCTCCTAGCATTTCATTAACATGTAAAACCCTTTATTCTCATGTAACTGAGACCCACAAACCCTAATGTTTAATTGTCACTCAAGGATCGTATTTAATTTTATCAAGGCCGTATGTGTAACATTGATAACAATGTAACACAAATAATGTCATATACTGTTGAAAGTAGCTTAGCTTTCACCCCTCAAATCCGACCAAAATTTTTTTTTTCAATCTTGATGCAATTGCTATTTCATAAAGCCGAATTTACCTTGAACACTCGACGGTTTTGATCAACTTCTCATCTTACCTATGAGTAGGTAAGAGTAGACCTGGACATGGGCAGCCCAGCCAGACGGGACCGGCCCAAAGCTTGAAGTTTGGGCCGGGCTCAGGCCTCAGTTTAACGCCCTAAGCCTGGCACGAAAGCCTGAACTTGGCTTTTTTAACATTTCAACCAAAAATAGGTGTATTTATTTATTTAATGCCCCTAAAAACTATTCTTTCATTGCAAAATAGGAGAAAATTCTGGGCTGCAGGCCAGACCGGGCTCATGGGATTTTAACGTTCGGGCGCCTAGCCCGGCCAGAGGTTTTCCCAGGTCTAGGTAAGTGAGCGTCTTAAAATTCATCTAAGAAAAAATAACAAATATCTTTAGAATTAAGGACAGCTACAGGCGAAAAACATAACATGACTTCTATACAGAAGTGCCTAAAGCTTTCACAGAAGTTGATAAGCACAACAGGAGGTGAAGAGCATAAGGATTAATCTTCACACCATAGCACGGAACTCCTAAGTATAGGCCACCAATTGAGGTACTCCACCATTGCCTGAAATCAAGCAAACAGAGCCAGAGTAAGAGTCGGTAAGTTATACAGATCAATGAATTGAAGGTTAAAGTAAAATATGTATCTGTGGAAACTTAGATCTGGGCAGGAGTAAACTTAAAATAAGATACACATACAATAGAAGTAAATTTCATTGAGGCTGCAGTACAAACTGTAAAAAGGGACAAACATATTTTGTGCATAAAACACTAATCCGCCGGTGCACAGAGCTGTGCAGTTGCAGAATTACCAATACTGCAAACTAATCTATATGTCCTACACAATTTAAAAGATAGAAATAACTTTATCTCTATTCGCAAAAAAAAAAAAAGCTTGATATATGTTAATGTGAAATGATATAACACATTTCTGGTGTTGACGTTGTCGTTTTGATTATGACGTGCGCTTCACATGGGTCGTACAGAAAATGTGTATCCTCCAGGCCTGCGTCTTGAAGTTCGCTGCACAGCATGTTCTCTTTTTTCGAAATACAGAGGAGAGCTGTGCATTTTTTCTCCATAAGCAGGAAACAGATTTGCAGGTAACAAGAGTACAGAAGTGGCAATCATTGTGGAAGTTCAACACTTCTTTACAAAATCAGTTTCCCAAAACAGTTCTTGTTACAATCAAGCGAACATTAGCTGACGTACAGAATCAGGAGTAATATAATGCATTTTAAATGCAATCTCATTAAAACTGAAGATGAACTTATGTTCTACGATGATCAATGGAACCATTGGGTTAAATGGTCAAGATTAAAGACTCTATAGCCTGTAAGTATTTACCTGAGTTCAGAACAAGCTAATATCAGAAGGGGCATGCAAAGTTTGCTGAGACAGTGAGATTGACGGACTCAAAGAAATTTCCAAAAGCAACTCAGTCTATGAATGGCATCAGGTCACTCATACTTCCATTTGTATATAGCCTAAACGATACACCAAATGACAGCAAGAAGTTTTGTGCGAGTCTTCAGAATTTTTCACCTAATAGGCACAAAGCTCCTACAGTCCACTGTCAGACAAACTGAAATTATACCACATTGTTCCTCACAGAAAAGAAGAAAAATATGCCATGTTCAATTGGTCAATGATATTTGGATGTTGATTCGATTCCTTTGGTTCAAGTTAAAACGTTCGTGTCATGCTCCTTTATAATCTGAGAGGGCCTGGGGTAACATTCTTTGTTTTCTCCTAGTTTAATTGTTCAGACAATTCTGTTGCACATGCTGTTTTCTTGTTGGCCAGAGTTAAAAGATTTTCCGAGTTGCTTAATCTCCTGTTTTTGTTGGTTGATGCTCAGTGCTCACACATGTTCAAGTAAATTATGTTCTTCTCTTGCATGCTTTTATCTTGATTGAACTTCCCGTGAACTGAACTGAAACAGTCAGTGCTACTCCAGTTTCACTATACTATGTCTATTTGAACATGCTTAATCAAACGGCTACTCATGAGAAAAGGAAGAAACTTGACTTCACATTCAGCCCCTTCTACCCCATGTTCAAATATAAAAATGCTTAGTCATACTGCTATTTATCAGAGAAAAGTTAAGCAGAGTAGGAAGTGTTCTGGCAAACTGAAATTATACCACATTGTTCCTCACAGAAATCCAAAAAAAAGTTGCAGCGTCAATAGAGAACTAACCAATATGGAGTTGAGCTCGTATCTCGTTTGGAGCATGGGTGGACAGAGTACCGGCGATGTCAGCGGAACGGCGAGCGGACGGAGTTTCGGCGATGTCGGCAGAACAGCCGGCGGAGCAGCGAGATTGGACGCTTTCTGGCGCGGCAATGTGGCATGGCAGTCGTTGTGGAAGTTCAACACTTATTTCTAGAAAATCAGTAGAGGAACCTGGCGAAAGGAATAAGCAATTCCAAGGATTCCTTCACCTTCATATTAGCTTCAACAACTACTGAAAGAACAAACAATGCCCGGATGTCGCCTAGAGGGGGGGGGGGGGGGTGAATAGGCGATTAAAACTTTTTCTAATTAGGGGCTTGATAATTGCGGAATAAAACTATGTGTTTAAATTAACAAGCCAACAACCTAATATGCTAGGGTTATCTATGTGCACCAACAACTTATGCTAAGCAATTCAAGCAACAAGGAGATAGCAAGATATGAACTTCAAGCACGAAGGCTATCACAATGTAAATTGCATAAGTAAAGCTCGGGTATAGAAATAACCGAGGCACGCGGAGACGAGGATGTATTCCCGAGTTCCTCCTTGTTAAGGGAGTACGTCTCGTTGGAGGGGTGTGAGCTCGCCACAAGAGGCCTACTCAAGATGCCACAAAGGCCTCACCCTATTCTCCGATGAACCTCACCCAAGGGATTGGTTCACCTTCCACTATCGGAATCCTTCGGGGCGGATTCCGGAGCCCTTTACAACTCTTCTTGGGGCACACACCCACAACTCAATTGGGGGCTCCCAAACTCGTGCCGAAGCTTCACAAGCGAAGACTTCGCGGCACCTCCAAACCGTCTAGGGTACACAATGCACCCAAGAGGCAACAAGCTCTTGGGAACACAATGCACCCAAGAGTAACAAGCTTCTCAACTTCGATCTTCACGTATCACGTAGGGAGAGCAACCCGATGCAACAAATGCAAAAGGCAAGAGCACACAAAGTGGTCAAGTCCTTCACCCCAAAATCCAACCAAAGCAACTAATGCTATGGAGGGATTTAAGAGGAAGAACAAAGAGAAACACTAAGAACTCCAAAGTCTAGATCTACTAGGTTCCTCTCACTTAGAGAAGGAATGGATTGGTGGAATGGTAGATCTAGATCTCCTCTCTTGTTTCCCTAAAGATGGGCAAGAATCATAGGAGGGAAGTGGAGGAATCAAGCTCTCAAAGATGTGCAACAATGGAGGAGAGAGAGAGCAAAAGGTTCACCAAGATCCATTGAACCGTTGGGGAAGAAAACCCATTTAAATAGGAGCCCTGGGAATCTGGCCGTTGGGCACAAAATCCCGCAGGGCCGGTAGTACCGGCCCAAGGGGCGGTACTACCGCTCCAAGCAAAACTGCCCCAACGGCTCACTTCAGAGAAGAAAACCCGCAGGACCGGAAGTACCGCGGCGGGGGCCGGTACTTCCGGTGGGCCGGTAGTTCCAGGCCCGCTTCTGGTCCAAAAGTTGGGAGACCCCGAGAAGTCCAGTGGCTGAAAAAATAAGCGGAAGTTCCTCCGGAACTTTCCACCGGAAGTAGGAGCGGAAGTACCGCTGTGGCCACCGGTACTTCCGGTGGCCCGGTACTACCGGTGCTACTTCCGGTGCAAAAATTCGGGGGAACCCAGGGAGTCCAGTACCCAGAAAAATAAGCGGCAGTAGGGCCGGAACTGGGCACCGGAAGTGCCCAGCGGTAGTACCGGTCCAGGGACCGGTACTTCCGGCCAGCAGAGAAAAACAGGCAAACCCTGAAACTGAATAACTTTTGCGTGGCAACTCCGAATCGAGTGAATCCAATTTTGTTGGAAAGAGGACGACAAGAGCTACCCTACAAAAAGTAAAAATATTGAAACCAAGCAATGGAGATTTTGCTAAAAAATGGAAGAGTGAAACCTTCCGCATAGATGAACCGGCAAAATCTCCAAAACCGAAAACGCACAAGTTTTTCATCAAGACTCCGTTTTCTATGATCTTGGGCTTGTTTCGAAGATAATCACAAGCCCTACAAGATCATGCATATACACATCATAGTCTATCATGTGAGGAGGAAAACATAAGGAGAGAGTTTGACCTCTCATAGAAGAGACAAACCGGTAAAGCCTCCGATATCAAAAATGCAAGAAGATATTCATAAGATCCGTTTTTGATGAACTAGAGCTTGGTATGGAGATGAACACAAGCTCTAAATTCTCACATGGATAAAAACCAAATAAGAACCAATAAAGATGATTGCATGGATGCAAAGGTTTGAGCTCTCCACGAACGATACGATCACGATACTTGGTCGAGAGCCCCTCTTGATAGTACGGCTATCTATCCTATAACCCGGCCTCTCACTAAACAACATGAGACCGGTAAAATAGAAACCCTATCAAGATCATACCTTTGCCTTGCGCATAAATCCACTTGAGGTTGAAGAAGAAGATCTTCATCTCCTCAAGACGAACCACCTTTCTTGATCGCGCCTTGCTTGGTGAAGATTCACATGACGCTCCCCCATACACCAAGATGGGGAAAGCACTCCTTCGGCATATCTTCACTTGGCCTTTATCTCGATGACGAACACCTTGGCCTTGATCTTCTTCCCTAAACCTTGACTCCAACACATGGAGACAAGCAAGCTAATGGACACCTACAAATATAGCTCAATGCAAATATTAGTCCATAGAGATTGTCATTAATTACCAAAACCATGCATGGGGGCAACCATGCACTTTCAATCTCCCCCATTTTGGTAATTGATGACAATCCCGTTTAAGAGGGTTTATATAAAGAATAAAGCAACCTTGCATGACAAACAAGCAAGGATGCAAAGCGCATTAAAGGCAAATGCAACAAAAGCATAAAACCCAAATTCCCTTAAACCCTCTAAACTTCTCCCCCATTGGCATCGATTGCCGAAATGGGAAGAAAAATTTAGAGAGCCAATATAATATGAGTTCCTCCATAGAGGTGTGCATTTCTCAATATATGAGTGAAATCAAATGCACTTATTCATTGACGAATAATTAGAGGAAATCGAACTATATTGAGGATCCAAAGATTGCAAAAAGATGAAAACATTTTAAACATCTCCACAAAGGAGGAAAGCAATCAAAACGATCCAAGGCGAGAGTTCTAAATAAAACCGGAGAAGCTCCCCAATGTTCATGCACAAATGAGGAGTGCACAAATATGGAATCCTCACTCCCCCAAAATCATCTAGAACACTCAACAAGTGCAATTGTGCATAATGCAAAAGCAAATCATAGCACTTGCACCAAAGATGTGGTTGAGCCAAAAAAAGATACCAATTTTCAAAGATTCAACATAAGATAGGCCCAACCGAGATAAAAAGACGATCTTTTAAAGAAACATTTTCACAAGCTTAGGGATACCAATTGGAAACTAAAACCAATTGAAAATGCCAAAAGCTAGTGAGAGCATTTAGTCAAATGAAAATTCAACATGCTTACCATGGTAGGCACGAAGTCAAAGATCTTCAAGAAATACATGAGTGTGAAAAGATACCAATAAACAATAAGACAAGCACTCATGAGACAAATTTGGAACCACCAAAGAATTATAGAAGAAAAACAAGGTGGCTCAAAAGAAATAGGATACCAACTAAAAGATGACCTCTCTCATATGTATAGGTTTCTTATTAGACAAACCATTGACGATATACATCCGCAAAGAAACATATACATACGAAATGGTCCGGGAAAAAGATAACAAGGTATCCAAAAGGAAGTCATAAATATACGAATGAGATTGTTGCTTAAAAGCATAGCACATAGCTCAAATTTATCTCATGGTATATAAATGAAATTCAAATATATCAAATGCATCACACATATCACTAAGGGAACAAGAGATAGTGGAGATGCTTTGAGTTAGGAAACAAGTATCACAAGGAAATAATATCAATTGAAGAAAAGGTTTTTGCAAATTCATCACACATATCACAAAGATATGTTAAGTGAAGGAAAAGCCAAAACCACAACAATTGCATATAAGAGCTTCATGCCAAGAGGCAACCTACACAAGGTTGGATACTAGAAAGGTATGCATGGGATAGATACTTGTTACCGAGATGCATTGAAGATGAAGATGATGAGAGTTGGTTTGTCATCAAAGCTTGACTCCGACAATCACACGGTGAGAACACCTTCCTTATGAATGAGGCAAGCATCCAGTGCATCTCCATTGTACCTAAAACAAAATTAGATACAAAATGGTTCCCAAACTCATTGGGTTCCATAGTAGTTAGATCAACTACAATATATAGGAAACACTCCACATAAATATGTGCATATAGATATGAAATTGAATTTCATGCACATCTTAGCCGATTTAGGATTCGGTGGAGTATCCCCTATATATTGGAACTAGAAAGACTAGCATGCATAAAATATATATAATAGTAAATATGCATGCATAGACTTACAAGAACCAAACGAGATACAATTTGGACAAAAACACCAAGTAAACCAAGAAGAGAGCACACCAAGGTGTGACACAAAAAGGTTGTCCAAATTATATCAAAATCCAAATCAACACATGATTGAATCCAAAACACATCAACACATGAGGTGTGATAACAAAAGGAATCGAATCAACACAACAAATGATCGATAAGACACCAATTGAGAATAAGATACCAATTAAAACAACAAATGTCATTTTAGGAGAAAAGATACCAAGAAGAGGGTGATACTTGACCGAAATCAAGTAAAGTGAAATAGGCAAGAAGGTATCAAGACTCCCACAATAAATATTAATTGGAACAAATATCTATGGAGGAGATATTAAATTCCAATTAATACCAATTGAAGGTACCAACACAAGATAAAGAATCAAATGCCAATTGAAAGGATCAAAAATTGATAGATAGGTTAGTGTTCTAAATAAAAAGGAATGCTCCCCCAATATACATGCATTATCTTTGATATTTGCATTTGAATACAAAATGCATGCACAAGGGATCATTACTCTCCATATTTTATTTACAACACTAAACACTACCAATTGAAAAATAGGATCCATTCAAAAGGCAAGGAAGGCAATAGATAAAGCAAATCAACGCAAGAGCCAATGTGAAGATGGTCTACAAAATCCACCACAATTACTAGTATCACTTGTCATGGACAAGGAGTATATAGAGATATTTCTCGGTGGTATAAAGGAATGATGTACAAGACCAACTTCACCACAAACTAGCAAATGGCAAAAGATAGGAATTAAAACACCATTTTTAAAGAGGGTTGTTGGTAGTTTCAATTATTCGAATCAACCGGCAAAGCCATGATTAGAATAAAAGGAAACAAATGGTTTCTCACATAATATATGGAAATGCATATTAGAGAAAAACCACACCAAGCAAACCCAAGCAAACAAGAGCCAAGGGATAACCAAAAGGAAATTGGAACTTGTTTGAGAAAATATGCCACATAGGAAATGGATAATGTACAATATCAACTCTAAGTGGCAAACCTCAAATGTTCACATTTTTATGGGATTGTAATATGCACATAGCTTATTACTCCCCCATAATGTGATGATTCATTTTATTTTTAAACAAGAGGCAAATAAAACCAACTAGAGAAATTAATGGACATTGTAGAATTTGAATTTCTCATGAATATGACATACCACATAGTAGCTAGATAATATGAAATATCAACACTAGGTGGTGTGCTTCATGTACGCACATTTTTAGGTTTGTGAAGTGCACAAAGCATTTCACTCCCCCAAAATGGGATGGTCCACTAATATCTCAAAAAGCCAAATTAAATCCACACAAGATCTAAAAAGCTCAACACACAAATTACACATACATGATATACAACTATCATACACAACCTTGAATAACAAGACAAGTAGGAAAGTAGCATATCATATACAAGCACATGCTAGGAACAAAACTAACACATGCAAGGGAGCAAGCAACTTTCAATGTATATATGAGTTAAATACAAGTTACCGCAAGGAGGAAGCATTGGTTATGAGATAGATATGTGATGATCCAATTGACTTGGCTTGATGAGATAAAACCATGAAGATCCCTTAATTCTTCAAAAGAAACCAAGTCACCAATGTCCTCCACTATCACCTATTGATCAAGTTGAAGCTTGTTGGTCCCCAACCAAGTTGGGTCCTAAGAGGTTAGTCACAATAGGCTTGGGAACCCAAATGGTGCTTTTCTTGACACCACTTTGAGCTCCCACATATTTGGCAAACACATTGCCAACTCTATCCTTCCCAAGAGAATAAACATCATCAATTATGATAGGGTTGGATGAGGTACCGTTAGTGCATGAAGAAGCAAAATGACCTTTGCCACGGCAAAGGTAGCAACACCGACTCTTCTTCTTCTTAATAGGCTCCTTAACTTGAGGAGCATTGACTTGAGTCTTCTTAGGAGGTGGCCTTTGTTCAACTCGTGGTTGAGCACGAGATTGAACAAGAGGCCGCTTCCCTAGTTGCTTCTCACTAAGAGGCTTCTTCTTCTTCATTGGGCAATCCCGAACATGGTGCCCTTCTAGCTTGCACTTGAAGCAAGTGATCTTGGCCGGATTCTTGACTTGAACTTGGCCCTTCTTCTTCTCAACCTTGGACTTGTTCTTGATGTTGGAGTTGAATCCAAGTCCACTCTTGTCATTTGGGGATTGTTGCACACTCAACATGTTGTCAAGTGCCCTCTTCCCTTCATGACGCTTTTCCAAGCCTTTCTTCATAGAAGTGGCTTGGGCCTTGAGCTCTCCTCTTTTCTCTACATGGTTAGTGACAACACAAGTACTAGAGGAGGTAGATGCATCGTTGTTAGAGCAACAAGGCAAAGCAAGTAGTTCATCACATGATGTACCAACATTTTTAGTGGATGAACTACTAGGACTAGCACATGGCGATATAGCATTTTTAATTAAAGTTGTGCTAATATCCACATGAGGCTCACTTGATGTTACCTTTGTAGTGATGGCCTCATGAGCTAACTTTAGACAAGCATAGGAAGCTAGAAGATCATCATTAGAGCTAGATAGCTTTTTATGACTTTCTTCCAACTCCCTATACTTGCTAGTTAGCAACTCAAGTTGAGCCCTTAGCTCAACATTCTCCTTCAAAGTAGATGCTTCACAAGAAATTAAGTTAGTAGCACAAGCATCATTGTCATTAGGAATAGAAGAATATAACTTCGCAAGCTCATCATTTAACTTAGCATTTTCATTTTTCGTGACTTTATATTTAGCATGAGCATGGTCACGTTCTTTAATGATTTTAGCAATTATATCATTATAAGACTCCTCGATAGATTCTAATTTTTCCTCTAGAGAAGCACGAGTCTCTTGCTCTTCCTCAAGAGCATCTTCTAACGATGCTTTCTCCATAGCATCATCTCTTTCAATCTTACCCTTTTCTTCAAGGCTTGCTTCCAAAGCCTCAATGGTTTCCCCACGCTCAATAAGAGTGCTCATGATTTCAAAGAGTTTAGCTTGGGCACTTTTATTACTAGGAATGGCATTGAGAATCATTAGACCTTTATTTTGAAGCCTAGCATTAATTTTTTCAATATCATCTTCTTCATCATCATTATCATCATTATTATTATCATTGCTAGAAGAAGATTTAGCCATAAGGCAATAAGTGATGGATGAAGAAGAGCAATTAATTTTTGAACCACTCAAGTTCACATCTTGTTGCATAGCAAATTGGATTTCCTCTACATTATTGTTCATGCAAGAGTTAGAGGAGACACAAACATTTTTATCATGGCAACAAGATAAAGCAAGCATATCATCATTAGATTTATCTAAGCAATTTTTGGATGATATACAAGGACTATCAACACTAGCATGTATGACATTTGGGGTGCTAGAAGAGTTTAAGTCCAAAGATGAAGCATTGCAACAAGATAGAGATAAATGATCATCAATAATGAGCTCACTATCCAAGGTTGCAAAACCTATCACTACTCACCATTACATTGGATTGTGGCTTACCACATTTTGGTGAAGTAGATGAAGACGAGAGCTCGTCACGGCCGGAGGTGGAGGGAGAGCAATCATCCTCAATAGAGTTGGACACTCCATATTTATCTTGAAGCTTGGTCCAAAGCTCATGAGCATCCCGGAGAGGCATGATTGACTCGAAAACTACAACACTCACAAATTTGCAAAACTCATTAGATGCTAGAGCATCTAGATATAAGTTTTTCTCATCCTCTAAAGTCGTACTTTCGTAGTCCTTTGGAGGAGAAAAACCTATATCTAAGATACGCTCAATATTGGGGTCCAAGACCCGTAAGTGATCTAAGCATATGAGTTTTCCAAACATTAAAATTTGTGCCATTGAATATAAACATGGAATTGTGCACTAAATCCCTAGACGACATCTTTACTCTCTAGGCGGTAAAGCCAAACAAGAGAGACGAGGCTCTGATACCAATTGAAAGAACAAACAATGCCCGGATGTCGCCTAGAGGGGGGGGGGTGAATAGGCGATTAAAACTTTTTCTAATTAGGGGCTTGATAATTGCGGAATAAAACTATGTGTTTAAATTAACAAGCCAACAACCTAATATGCTAGGGTTACCTATGTGCACCAACAACTTATGCTAAGCAATTCAAGCAACAAGGAGATAGCAAGATATGAACTTCAAGCACGAAGGCTATCACAATGTAAATTGCATAAGTAAAGCTCGGGTATAGAAATAACCGAGGCACGCGGAGACGAGGATGTATTCCCGAGTTCCTCCTTGTTAAGGGAGTACGTCTCGTTGGAGGGGTGTGAGCTCGCCACAAGAGGCCTACTCAAGATGCCACAAAGGCCTCACCCTATTCTCCGATGAACCTCACCCAAGGGATTGGTTCACCTTCCACTATCGGAATCCTTCAAGGCGGATTCCGGAGCCCTTTACAACTCTTCTTGGGGCACACACCCACAACTCAATTGGGGGCTCCCAAACTCGTGCCGAAGCTTCACAAGCGAAGTCTTCGCGGCACCTCCAAACCGTCTAGGGTACACAATGCACCCAAGAGGCAACAAGCTCTTGGAACACAATGCACCCAAGAGTAACAAGCTTCTCAACTTCGATCTTCACGTATCACGTAGGGAGAGCAACCCGATGCAACAAATGCAAAAGGCAAGAGCACACAAAGTGGTCAAGTCCTTCACTCCGAAATCCAACCAAAGCAACTAATGCTATGGAGGGATTTGAGAGGAAGAACAAAGGGAAGAACACAAAGCAACCCAAAAGTCTAGATCCACTAGGTTCCCCTCACTTAGAGGAGGATTTGATTGGTGGAATGGTAGATCTAGATCTCCTCTCTTGTTTCCCTAAAGATGGGCAAGAATCATTGGAGGGAAGTGGAGGAATCAAGCTCTCAAAGATGTGCAACAATGGAGGAGAGAGAGAGCAAAAGGTTCACCAAGATCCATTGAACCGTTGGGGAAGAAAACCCATTTAAATAGGAGCCCTGGGAATCTGGCCGTTGGGCACAAAATCCCGCAGGGCCGGTAGTACCGGCCCAAGGGGCGGTACTACCGCTCCAAGCAAAACTGCCCCAACGGCTCACTTCAGAGAAGAAAACCCGCAGGACCGGAAGTACCGCGGCGGGGGCCGGTACTTCCGGTGGGCCGGTAGTTCCGGGCCCACTTCCGGTCCAAAAGTTGGGAGACCCCGAGAAGTCCAGTGCCTGAAAAAATAAGCGGAAGTTCCTCCGGAACTTTCCACCGGAAGTAGGAGCGGAAGTACCGCTGTGGCCACCGGTACTTCCGGTGGCCCGGTACTACCGGTGCTACTTCCGGTGCAAAAATTCGGGGGAACCCAGGGAGTCCAGTACCCAGAAAAATAAGCGGCAGTAGGGCCGGAACTGGGCACCGGAAGTGCCCAGCGGTAGTACCGGTCCAGGGACCGGTACTTCCGGCCAGCAGAGAAAAACAGGCAAACCCTGAAACTGAATAACTTTTGCGTGGCAACTCCGAATCGAGTGAATCCAATTTTGTTGGAAAGAGGACGACAAGAGCTACCCTACAAAAAGTAAAAATATTGAAACCAAGCAATGGAGATTTTGCTAAAAAATGGAAGAGTGAAACCTTCCGCATAGATGAACCGGCAAAATCTCCAAAACCGAAAACGCACAAGTTTTTCATCAAGACTCCGTTTTCTATGATCTTGGGCTTGTTTCGAAGATAATCACAAGCCCTACAAGATCATGCATATACACATCATAGTCTATCATGTGAGGAGGAAAACATAAGGAGAGAGTTTGACCTCTCATAGAAGAGACAAACCGGTAAAGCCTCCGATATCAAAAACGCAAGGAGATATTCATGAGATCCGTTTTTGATGAACTAGAGCTTGGTATGGAGATGAACACAAGCTCTAAATTCTCACATGGATAAAAGCCAAATAAGAACCAATAAAGATGATTGCATGGATGCAAAGGTTTGAGCTCTCCACGAACGATACGATCACGATACTCGGTCGAGAGCCCCTCTTGATAGTACGGCTATCTATCCTATAACCCGGTCTCTTACTAAACAACATGAGACCGGTAAAATAGAAACCCTATCAAGATCATACCTTTGCCTTGCGCATAAATCCACTTGAGGTCGATGAAGACGATCTTCATCTCCTCAAGGCAAACCACCTTTCTTGATTGCGCCTTGCTTGGTGAAGATTCACATGACGCTCCCCCATACACCAAGATGGGGAAAGCACTCCTTCGGTATATCTTCACTTGGCCTTTCTCTCGATGACGAACACCTTGGCCTTGATCAACAAATGATCTTCTTCCTAAACCTTGACTCCAACACATGGAGACAAGCTTGACTTGATACAATGATCTCTAACCTGACCAGCTTGGCCTGATAACAATATCTGACAAGCAAAGGACACCTACACATATAGCTCAATGCAAATATTAGTCCATAGAGATTGTCATTAATTACCAAAACCATGCATGGGATCAACCATGCACTTTCAATCTCCCCCATTTTGGTAATTGATGACAATCCCTTTTAAGAGGGTTTATATAATGAATAAAGCATCCTTGCAAGACAAACGAGCAAGGATGCAAGCACATGCATGGCAAATGCAACAAAAGCATAAAACCCAAATTCCCTTAAACCCTCTAAACTTCTCCCCCATTGGCATCGATTGCCGAAATGGGAAGAAAAATTTAGAGAGCCAATATAATATGAGTTCCTCCATAAAGGTGATGGCAATCCCTTTTAACGAATAAATTAGAGGAAATCAAACTATATTGAGGATCAAAAGATTGCAAAAAGAATGAAATCATTTTAAACATCTCCACAAAGGAGAAAAGCAATAAAAAAGATCCAAAGCGAGAGTTCTAAATAAAAACGGAGAAACTCCCCAATGTTCATGCATAAATAAGGAGTGCACAAATATGGTATCCTCACTCCCCCAAAATCAACTAGAACACTCAACAAGTGCAATTGTGCATAATGCAAAAGCAAATCATAGCACTTGCACCAAAGATGTGGTTGAGCCATAAAAAGATACCAATTTTCAAAAATTCAACATAAGATAGGCCCAACCGAGATAAAGAGATCTTTTAAAGAAATATATTCACAAGTTTAGGGATACCAAATGGAAACTAAAACCAATTGAAAATGCCAAAAGCTAGTGAGATCATTTAGCCAATAAAAAATAACCATGGTAGGCATGAAGTCAAAGATCTTCAAAAATACATGAGTGTGTAAAGATACCGATAAACAATAAGACGAGCACTCATGAGACAAATTTGGAACCACCAAAGAATTATAGATGAAAAACAAGGTGGCTCAAAAGAAATAGGATACCGACTAAAAGGTGACCTCTCTCATATGTATAGGTTTCTAATTAGACAAACCACAAAGATATACATCCGCAAAGAAACATATACATACGAAATGGTCCGGGAAAAAAGAGAACAAGGTATCCAACAGGAAGTCATAAATATACAAACGAGATTGTTGCTTGAAAGCATAGCACATAGCTCAAAATTATCTCATTGTATATAAATGAACTTCAAATATATCAAATGCATCACACATATCACTAAGGGAACAAGAGATAGTGAAGATGCTTTGAAATAGGCAACAAGTATCACAAACAAATAATATCAATTGAAGAAAAGGTTTTTGCAAATTCATCACACATATCACAAAGATATATTAAGAGAAGGAAATAGGCCAAAACCACAACAATTGCATATAAGAGCATTCATGCCAAGAGGTAACCTACACAAGGTTGGAACTAGAAAAGTATGCATGGGATAGATACTTGTTACCGAGATGACATTGGTGATGAAGATGATGAGAGTGGGTTTATCATCAAAGCTTGACTCCGACACTCACACGGTGAGAACACCTTCCTTATGAATGAGGACAAGCATCCAATGCATCTCCATTGTACCTAAAACACAATTAGAGTACAAAATGGTTCCCAAACTCATTGGGTCCCATAGTAGTTAGATCAACTACAATATATAGGAAACACTCCACATAAATATGTGCATATAGATATGAAATTGAATTTCATGCACATCTTAGCCGATTTAGGATTCGGTGGAGTATCCCCTATATATTGGAACTAGAAAGACTAGCATGCATAAAATATATATACTAGTAAATATGCATGCATAGACTTACAAGAACCAAACGAGATACAATTTGGACAAAAACACCAAGTAAACCAAGAACAGAGCACACCAAGGTGTGACACAAAAAGGTTGTCCAAATTATATCAAATCCAATCACACATGATGAGGAAAATCAAATCAACAATGATTGATTCCATAACACATCAACACATGAGGTGTGATATCAAAAGGAATCAAATCAACACAACCAATGATCGATAAGACACCAATTGAAAATAAGATACCAATTAAAACAACAAATGTCAATTTAGGAGAAAAGATACCAAGAAGAGGGTGATACTTGACCGAAATCAAGTAAAGTGAAATAAGGCAAGAAGGTATCAAGACTCCCACAATAAATATTAATTGGAACAAATATCTAGGAGGAGATATTAAATTCCAATTAATACCAATTGAAGGTACCAACACAAGATAAAGAATCAAATGCCAATTGAAAGGATCAAAAATTGATAGATAGGTTAGTGTTCTAAATAAAAAGGAATGCTCCCCCAAGATTCATGCATTATCTTAGATATTTGCATTTGAATACAAAATGCATACACAAGGGATCATTACTCTCCATATTTTATTTACAACACTAAACACTACCAATTAAAAAAATAGGATCCATTCAAAAGGCAAGGAAGGCAATAGATAAAGCAAATTAACACAAGAGCCAATGCGAAGATGGTCTACACAATCCACCACAATTACTAGAAACACTTGTCATGGACAAGGAGTATATAGAGATATTTCTCGGTGGTATAAAGAAATGATGTACAAGACCAACTTCACCACATACTAGCAAATGGAAAAAGATAGGAATTAAAACACCATTTTTAAAGAGGGTTGTTGGTAGTTTCAATTATTCGAATCAACCGGCAAAGCCATGATTAGAATAAAAGGAAACAAATGGTTTCTCACATAATATATGGAAATGCATATTAGAGAAAAACCACACCAAGCAAACCCACACAAACAAGAGCCAAAGAATAACCACAAAGAAAATTGGAACTTGTTTGAGCAAACATGCCACATAGGAGAAGATAATTTCAATATCAACTCTAAGTGGCAAACCTCAAATGTTCACATTTTTATGGGATTGTAATATGCACATAGCTTATTACTCCCCCATAATGTGATAATTCATTTTATTTTTAAACAAGAGGCAAATAAAACCAACTAGAGAAATTAATGGACATTATAGAATTTGAATTTCTCATGAATATGACATACCACATAGTAGCTAGATAATATTGAAATATCAATACTAGGTGGTGTGCCTCATGTATACACATTTTTAGGTTTGTGATGTGCACAAAGCACATCACTCCCCCAAAATGGGATAGTCCATTAATATCTCAAAGAGCCAAATGAAATCCACACAAGATTCAAAAAGCTCAACACACAAATTACACATACATGATACACAACTAACATACACAACCTTGAGTAACAAGACAAGTAGGAAAGAAGCATATCACATACAAGCACATGCTAGGAACAAAACTAACACATGCAAGGGAGCAAGCAACTTCAATATATATATGAGTTAAATACAAGTTACCGCAAGGAGGAGGCATTGGATATGAGATAGATAGTGATATCCAATTGACTTGGCTTGAGAAATAAAACCATGAAGATCCCTTAATTCTTCAAAAATAGTCAAGTCACCAATGCCCTCCATAAACACCTATTGATCAAGTTTGAGCTTGTTGGTCCCCAACCGAGTTGGGTCCTAAGAGGTTAGTCACAATAGGTTTGGGAACCCAAATGGTGCTTTTCTTGCCACCACTTTGAGCTCCTACATACTTGGCAAACACATTGCCAACTCTATCCTTCCCAAGAGAATACACATCATTAATTATGATAGGGTTGGATGGGGTACCGTTAGTGCATGAAGAAGCAAAATGACCTTTGCCACGGCAAAGGTAGCAACACCGACTCTTCTTCTTCTTAATAGGCTCCTCAACTTGAGGAGCAATAACTTGAGTCTTCTTGGGAGGTGGCCTTTGTTCAACTCGTGGTTGAGCACGAGATTGAACAAGAGGCCGCTTCCCTAGTTGCTTCTCACTAAGAGGCATCTTCTTCTTCATTGGGCAATCCCGAACATGGTGCCCTTCTAGCTTGCACTTGAAGCAAGTGATCTTGGCCGGATTCTTGACTTGAACTTGGCCCTTCTTATTCTCAACCTTGGACTTGTTCTTGATGTTGGAGTTGAATCCAAGTCCACTCTTGTCATTTGGGGATTGTTGCACACTCAACATGTTGTCAAGTGCCCTCTTCCCCTCATGACGCTTTTCCAAGCCTTTCTTCATAGAAGTGGCTTGGGCCATGAGCTCTCCTCTTTTCTCTACATGGTTAGTGACAACACAAGTACTAGAGGAGGTAGATGCATCGTTGTTAGAGCAGCAAGGCAAAGCAAGTAGTTCATCACATGATGTACCAACATTTTTAGTGGATGAACTACTAGGACTAGCACATGGCGATATAGCATTTTTAATTAAAGTTGTGCTAATATCCACATGAGGCTTACTTGATGTTACCTTTGTAGTGATGGCCTCATGAGCTAACTTTAGACAAGCATAGGAAGCTAGAAGATCATCATTAGAGCTAGATAGCTTTTTATGACTTTCTTCCAACTCCCTATACTTGCTAGTTAGCAACTCAAGTTGAGCCCTCAGCTCAACATTCTCCTTCAAAGTAGATGCTTCACAAGAAATTGAGTTAGTAGCACAAGCATCATTGTCATTAGGAATAGAAGAAGATAACTTCGCAAGCTCATCATTTAACTTAGCATTTTCATTTTTCGTGACTTTATATTTAGCATGAGCATGGTCACGTTCTTTAATGATTTTAGCAATTATATCATTATAAGACTCCTCGATAGATTCTAATTTTTCCTCTAGAGAAGCACGAGTCTCTTGCTCTTCCTCAAGAGCATCTTCTAACGATGCTTTCTCCATAGCATCATCTCTTTCGATCTTACCCTTTTCTTCAAGGCTTGCTTCCAAGGCCTCAATAGTTTCCCCACGCTCAATAAGAGTGCTCATGATTTCAAAGAGTTTAGCTTGAGCACTTTATTACTAGGAATGGCATTGAGAATCATTAGACCTTTATTTTGAAGCCTAGCATTAATTTTTTCAATATCATCTTCTTCATCATCATTATCATCATTATTATTATCATTGCTAGAAGAAGATTTAGCCATAAGGCAATAAGTGATGGATGAAGAAGAGCAATTAATTTTTGAACCACTCAAGTTCACATCTTGTTGCATAGCAAATTGGATTTCCTCTACATTATTGTTCATGCAAGAGTTAGAGGAGACACAAGCATTTTTATCATGGCAACAAGATAAAGCAAGCATATCATCATTAGATTTATCTAAGCAATTTTTGGATGATATACAAGGACTATCAACACTAGCATGTATGACATTTGGGGTGCTAGAAGAGTTTAAGTCCAAAGATGAAGCATTGCAACAAGATAGAGATAAATGATCATCAATAATGAGCTCACTATCAAGGTTGCAAAACCTATCACTACTCACCATTACATTGGATTGTGGCTTACCACATTTTGGTGAAGTAGACGAAGACGAGAACTCGTCACGGCCGGAGGTGGAGGGAGAACAATCATCCTCAATAGAGTTGGACAAACCATATTTGTCTTGTAGCTTGGTCCAAAGCTCATGTGCATCTCGGAGAGGCATGATTGACTCGAAAACTACAACGCTCATAAATTTGCAAAACTCGTTAGATGCTAGAGCATCTAGATATAAGTTTTTCTCATCCTCTAAAGTCGTACTTTCATAGTCCTTTGGAGGAGAAAAACCTATATCTAAGATCCGCTCAATATCGGGGTCCAAGACCCGTAAGTGACTAAGCATATGAGTTTTCCAAACATTAAAATTGGTGCCATTGAATATAAACATGGAATTGTGCACTAATCCTCTAAACGACATCTTTACTCTCTAGGCGGTGAAGCCAAACAAGAGAGACGAGGCTCTGATACCAATTGAAAGAACAACTATGCCCGGATGTCGCCTAGAGGGGGGGGGTGAATAGGCGATTAAAACTTTTTCTAATTAGGGGCTTGATAATTGCGGAATAAAACTATGTGTTTAAATTAACAAGCCAACAACCTAATATGCTAGGGTTACCTATGTGCACCAACAACTTATGCTAAGCAATTCAAGCAACAAGGAGATAGCAAGATATGAACTTCAAGCACGAAGGCTATCACAATGTAAATTGCATAAGTAAAGCTCGGGTATAGAAATAACCGAGGCACGCGGAGACGAGGATGTATTCCCGAGTTCCTCCTTGTTAAGGGAGTACGTCTCGTTGGAGGGGTGTGAGCTCGCCACAAGAGGCCTACTCAAGATGCCACAAAGGCCTCACCCTATTCTCCGATGAACCTCACCCAAGGGATTGGTTCACCTTCCACTATCGGAATCCTTCAAGGCGGATTCCGGAGCCCTTTACAACTCTTCTTGGGGCACACACCCACAACTCAATTGGGGGCTCCCAAACTCGTGCCGAAGCTTCATAAGCGAAGTCTTCGCGGCACCTCCAAACCGTCTAGGGTACACAATGCACCCAAGAGGCAACAAGCTCTTGGGAACACAATGCACCCAAGAGTAACAAGCTTCTCAACTTCGATCTTCACGAATCACGTAGGGAGAGCAACCCGATGCAACAAATGCAAAAGGCAAGAGCACACAAAGTGGTCAAGTCCTTCACTCCGAAATCCAACCAAAGCAACTAATGCTATGGAGGGATTTGAGAGGAAGAACAAAGGGAAGAACACAAAGCAACCCTAAATCTAGATCCACTAGGTTCCCCTCACTTAGAGGAGTATTTGATTGGTGGAATGGTAGATCTAGATCTCCTCTCTTGTTTCCCTAAAGATGGGCAAGAATCATTGGAGGGAAGTGGAGGAATCAAGCTCTCAAAGAAGTGCAAAAATGGAGGAGAGAGAGAGCAAAAGGTTCACGAAGATCCATTCAACCGTTGGGGAAGAAAACCCATTTAAATAGGAGCCCTGGGAATCTGGCCGTTGGGCACAAAATCCCGCAGGGCCGGTAGTACCGGCCCAAGGGGCGGTACTACCGCTCCAAGCAAAACTGCCCCAACGGCTCACTTCAGAGAAGAAAACCCGCAGGACCGGAAGTACCGTGGCGGGGGCCGGTACTTCCGGTGGGCCGGTAGTTCCGGGCCCACTTCCGGTCCAAAAGTTGGGAGACCCCGAGAAGTCCAGTGCCTGAAAAAAATAAGCGGAAGTTCCTCCGGAACTTTCCACCGGAAGTAGGAGCGGAAGTACCGCTGTGGCCACCGGTACTTCCGGTGGCCCGGTACTACCGGTGCTACTTCCGGTGCAAAAATTCGGGGGAACCCAGGGAGTCCAGTACCCAGAAAAATAAGCGGCAGTAGGGCCGGAACTGGGCACCGGAAGTGCCCAGCGGTAGTACCGGTCCAGGGACCGGTACTTCCGGCCGGCAGAGAAAAACAGGCAAACCCTGAAACTGAATAACTTTTGCGTGGCAACTCCGAATCGAGTGAATCCAATTTTGTTGGAAAGAGGACGACAAGAGCTACCCTACAAAAAGTAAAAATATTGAAACCAAGCAATGGAGATTTTGCTAAAAAATGGAAGAGTGAAACCTTCCGCATAGATGAACCGGCAAAATCTCCAAAACCGAAAACGCACAAGTTTTTCATCAAGACTCCGTTTTCTATGATCTTGGGCTTGTTTCGAAGATAATCACAAGCCCTACAAGATCATGCATATACACATCATAGTCTATCATGTGAGGAGGAAAACATAAGGAGAGAGTTTGACCTCTCATAGAAGAGACAAACCGGTAAAGCCTCCGATATAAAAAATGCAAGGAGATATTCATGAGATCCGTTTTTGATGAACTAGAGCTTGGTATGGAGATGAACACAAGCTCTAAATTCTCACATGGATAAAAGCCAAATAAGAACCAATAAAGATGATTGCATGGATGCAAAGGTTTGAGCTCTCCACGAACGATACGATCACGATACTCGGTCGAGAGCCCCTCTTGATAGAACGGCTATCTATCCTATAACCCGGTCTCTCACTAAACAACATGAGACCGGTAAAATAGAAACCCTATCAAGATCATACCTTTGCCTTGCGCATAAATCCACTTGAGGTCGAAGAAGAAGATCTTCATCTCCTCAAGACGAACCACCTTTCTTGATCGCGCCTTGCTTGGTGAAGATTCACATGACGCTCCCCCATACACCAAGATGGGGAAAGCACTCCTTCGGCATATCTTCACTTGGCCTTTCTCTCGATGACGAACACCTTGGCCTTGATCTTCTTCCCTAAACCTTGACTCCAACACATGGAGACAAGCAAGCTAATGGACACCTACAAATATAGCTCAATGCAAATATTAGTCCATAGAGATTGTCATTAATTACCAAAACCATGCATGGGATCAACCATGCACTTTCATAGGTCTTCCTCCTTCTAATAATGATCCCCGTAAATTTGCAGCTCATTATGACGTCGTTAAGGCCCTGAAATAAATAAGGAAAGAAATAGGGGTTTTCTGCTTGCGCAGGATTAATTCCATAAAAAGGGGAAATCATTATTAATTACCAAAAATCATTAAATAACAGTAATATACCCCTTATATGATGCAAATATGAATGGAAAACAAGTGTTATAGTGCAAAGTTCATGTATGCATTTTACATGCATCAGGTGCTCGGCGTCGTCGATCGGCCTCGGGGACGACGGAGACCTGCTGAAGTTGTCGGGGAAGAGGAGGAAGACGGCGGCCTTGGTGTGCTCCTCAGGGACGGCCGACCCTCCTCGACCCCCTACTGGCTCCGCCTGTGTGGGGTGGGGAGCACGGCGGCGAGGGTGGGGAGGGGAGCACGGCAGCGAGGATGGGGAGGGGAGCACGGGCGGCGCCGCGGCGCTTCGATAGGGAGGGGAGGACGGCGCCGCGGATCTTCGGTGGGGAGGGGAGCACATGGTATGTCACCACCTTGGTTTTGGTGTGATTCCGACGCTCCGGAGCCCCTCTCCGGTGAAACCCTAAACAGTTGACCGAAAGTCAACCGTGTCGTCTACCCCTTCCACGGTCGTCGAAACGGGGTAGCTCAGTGGACTTTTATACTTGGTTGTGTTAGGGTGTGTCATATGATCATTTTAAACCCACTTTGGGCCCATGTTATCACATGAGTCCATCCGTTGCACCCGAAATGGGGGTTCCGACTTAGAAGAGCAGAAACTTCGTGCGGGATAAGTGTGGTGTGTGAAGCCGGACACACCTAGGAGTTTGGTGTTGGCTATTCACTAGTAGGGAAAAGCTTATAGGGGAAACCTTAGTAGTAGCGTGCAGTAATGGCCGCACGCTACTGCTAAGTAGTAGTAGCGTGCGACTCAGAGTGCACGCTACTAGTATCTATTAGTAGCAGCGTGCGTACTAAAACCACACGCTGCTAATAGATTGGACTGAACACAACCAATGGCCAGAAAATACTAGTAGCGTGCACTACGAACCGCACGCTACTAGTATGCATTTACTAGTAGCGTGCGGTCCGAAGTGCACGCTACTAATAACCCTAACTCTATCTACTTTACTAGTAGCGTGCGGTCCGAAGTGCACACTACTAATAACCCTAACTCTTACTTCTAAATAACATTAGCCAGAAAATATTAATAGCGTGCGTTCTATATGGCACGCTCCTAGTAAGTTCGTACTAGTAACGTATTGTTCAGGCGCACGCTACTAGTAACTAACGTGAGACTAGCACAACCCACCCAGACACTTAACCCTAAACCCAAACCTTATCCACACAGCCACACCACCACCACACACGCACACGCACACGCACACCACACGCCCCCGACCTCTTCTTCCCCATCCTTCTTCCAGGCAGCGCCGCCGCCACTCTCCCCTTGCTGGCTTCCTCCCGTTGCCTCGTCGCCCACCGTGGCCGCCGCCAGGCCCGCTCCACCGTCCCGTACTCACTACCGTGCTGCTCCAAGCCGCCGCCTGCTCCCTCCCGTGCTGCTGCGGCCGCCGCCAAGCCAGCTTCGTCGTCCTCCTCCTGCGTCTGGCCGCCGTCCCGTGCTCCCTCCCGAGCTCCTCCGCGCCCTCTCCTCTCTGCTCCAGGCCGGCGAGCCGCCGCCGCCGCCACGCCCCCGCTCCCTCACCGTCCCTGGTTCCCTCCTGCACCCGAGTGCTCCCCGCCGCCAGAGCCGCAGCGGCCCGAGTGGCGACGTCCGTGACGCCTCCCCACGCGTCCATGACGTCCGGCCCCCGAGCTCCTCCTCTTCCTGGCGAGGTCGAGCTCGAGCTTGCGCCGTCTCCCTACCGCGCAGCCTGGCATCCACGCCCGCACCAGCGCCTGCCTTTCTGATCCGGCCGGCTGGCGAGATGTTGGGCGCCATGGACGACCGGCCCGAGGTCTCAACGCTGCCGTTGTCGCTCTTCACAAGCTCCCTGCGGCGGATATCAGCGAAGTTTGCAGACTCCATGTAGATTACATGCCGCTGCCAGCATCCTCCTCTCGGAGACCACCAAGCAGGTTCAGAGATATCTCGTTTCTTCTCCATTCAATTTGCTCCGTAGTTATGTGTATGGACGTGTTCGTATTTTAGATCCCCGAGTAGTGGCTAGGGTCGTGTGCTGGGGAAGCTCGGTGAGTATTAAAATTGAGGATAATCTGTTTGATCACCCGTAGATATTAGAGCTCCCTGCCTTTTGATTACCTGTAGATCAGAGCTATGTGGTTGGTTTTTGTTGACGGAATCCAACAACGTTACAACGTGGTGTATGTGAGAATTTTTTCCATAGTTCTAGCTAGAGTAGTAGCACACTAGAAGCTGTACTGTGCCATTTTAATTATGTTCAGATTCAGGGATAAATCAAGTTTATACTCCATGAGCTAGCAGTAGCTTTTAGATGACCAAATTGACCATATAATCCAACTGTAGCTAAGTTAATGAGAGAGGCAAAGGAAGTTGGAGGATTTAGAATTTTTCCGGGAGCTGATGTATGTTTTATGTCAAGTAAATGAGGACACAATTGAAATAATCAGTGTACTTTGTTAAAATGATTATGACATGCGAGTTTGCCTTTTTTTCTGAGCATTACTTGTATAGACAATATATGTAGGTTCATCTCGGACATTGAAATAGAAAAAGCTTGACAGTTTTACTGCCATTTCTGTTGAACTAAATTAAAACAAAAACAGTATAGCAAATAGTGTAGCTTTTTATTGATTTGCAATGGCATGTCTTATGACTAGCTCACTGCAAGGACTATAATTCATCAGCTTATCCAAAAACTAAATGACATCGCCACTCGGTTGCGGAGGTGAAGACATTGCCGAGGTTGTGGTGGCGACGATGACAACATTGACACGGGCTGCGGCGGTGAGGATGACGACATCGACGTAGAGCTGCGGCTGCGACGATAACGACATCAACGTGGATTGTGGAGGCAACAACGCCGACGACCTCTATATATATTAATTATCTATATGAGATATGTATGATTGATTGTATCCATAACATGTATGAAATGCATTTATGTGAGCACTATTAAATGTATTTCTGATCTGGAATGGGTAGATTTTTATTCTTTTTAATTTATAATTAGTTACTAGTAGCGTGCGCTTGAATTGACATGCTGCTAGTAACTTAGTACTAGTAGCGTGCGGCATGGGAGGCACGCTACTAGTAACTGAGTACTAGTAGCGTGCGGTTCGGGGGTGCACGCTACTAGTAACTGAGTACTAGTAGTGTGTAGTATGGTGGGCACGCTACTAGTACTTAGTTACTAGTAGCGTGTGGAAGGCGCACGCTGCTAGTAACCATTAGCAGTAGCGTGACTATTCCAGTATTCCAGCGTGTGCCGCACGCTACTAGTAACTTTTTTTGCACGCCACTAGTAAGCTTTTTCCTACTAGTGATTCCAATGTCCCACTGCACTCTTACACACATGTTAGGACACCACCTAGGGTTTGGTGTGATTCGGACGCTCCAGAGCGCCTCTTTGTCGATACCCTAGACCCGCTAGAGAAAAGACCACCTTTTCTCGTCTACCCCATAGACGTGCGTCGAAAGGGGGTAGCCCAGTGGAAGTTTTTGCTTGGTTGTGCTGGGTTAGTACCTAGGAACACCCAAAACCTATATCCACCCCAACTCTTGCATAGATTCTCTCCGTTTCGCCCGAAGTGGGGGTTTTCACCTGTAAGTCCACGAAATCGGTATGGAGAAAGTGATGCCGGTGAACCCGCTCACACCCCGGAGTGGGAACCTGGACATCCACAACACCCAATACACTTGTACACACATGGTATGTCACCACCTTGGTTTTGGTGTGATTCCGACGCTCCGGAGCCCCTCTCCGGTGAAACCCTAAACAGTTGACCGAAAGTCAACCGTGTCGTCTACCCCTTCCACGGTCGTCGAAACGGGGTAGCTCAGTGGACTTTTATACTTGGTTGTGTTAGGGTGTGTCATATGATCATTTTAAACCCACTTTGGGCCCATGTTATCACATGAGTCCATCCGTTGCACCCGAAATGGGGTCCGACTTAGAAGAGCAGAAACTTCGTGCGGGATAAGTGTGGTGTGTGAAGCCGGACACACCTAGGAGTTTGGTGTTGGCTATTCCAATGTCCCACCACACTCTTACATATATTTTAGGACACCACCTAGGGTTTGGTGTGATTCGGACGCTCCGGAGCGCCTCTCCGTCGATACCCTAGACCCGCTAGAGAAAAGACCAGCTTTTCTCGTCTACCCCATAGACGTGCGTCGAAAGGGGGTAGCCCAGTGGAATTTTTTGCTTGGTTGTGCTGGGTTAGTACCTAGGAACACCCAAAACCTATATCCACCCCAAATCTTGGATAGATTCTCTCCGTTTCGCCCGAAGTGGGGGTTTTCACCTGTAAGTCCACGAAATCGGTATGGAGAAAGTGATGCCGGTGAACCCGCTCACACCCCGGAGTGGGAACCTGGACATCCACAGCACCCAACACACTTGTACATGATAACCCACAAGTGTAGGGGATCGCAACAGTCTTCACGGGTAGTATAACCCAATTTATTGATTCGACTCAAGGGGAGCCAAAGAATACTTAGAGGTCTTCGCAGCTGAGTTGTCAATTCAGCCACACCTGGAGAAGCACAAGTAACACGAGAGAGGTGAAAGAAACAGTGATTTGTGAACAATAGTAACAGAAACACGAAAGCAATGATGGAGAAATATGGACCGGGGTTCATAGTTTCACTAGTAACATAAGAACATCATCAAGAGCTTTATCATATAGACTTTCTAAGCACAACTCTTCATTATCATGCATCTCAATGGTTGGAGTAAATAAAGGATTATCATAAGATTTATCAATATAGCACGGATTATCATATATAATAAGATCATTTTTATCAAAAATGGGATGTTTCAAATGAATCAATGGGATCATAGCATTCATTCTCCTTTTGTAAGGAAGGAGAACAATCAAATAATGTATGAGTTAGAGAGTTACTCTCATTAGAAGGTAGAGATGGGTAGCTACTCCATTCTTCCTCCTCTTGTTCGTCACTCTCCTCCTCATTTTCATCCAATGAGCTTCCAGTTTCAACAATTTCTTCTTCCATAGGCTCCTGCACGGCATTAGTCTCTTCTTCTGGGGGAGATAAACCCTTAAGATATTCAGTAATATAGCAATTTTCATCTTTGTAATTATCCATGCAATAATTAAGTACAGTAAAACTTTCAGATTTATAAGGAGCATCATCATCATTTTCAATCAAAGAAGAAATTTCATAAGCACCCTTCCACGCAATAAATTCTTCAATAGGTTCCACATCATAAAAATCATAGTTTCCCTTAGCATAAGATGCTAAGGTTTCATTATCATTACCAGCACATTGAAAAGGAAGGTGTTTAAAATTCATGCTACAACTAGACTCATCACAACAATAAGATATATCATAATTTAAGCACAAGTCTCTAGCATAATTGTTCAGAGTATTAATTATTTTCCATAAGTGTATCCCTTTTTGTGACAAGCGGTATTCCTTATAATATTCTTGTTGATCCTCCGTGAATCCGCCTTGCCAATAAGATCTAGTTTCAAAGAAGTTAACCATTGATAGAAATAACAATAAAGAGAGTAGAGAGAAAGTGAGTACTTCCCAAGTGAACCAATAAGTAGAGCTATGGCTCCCCGGCAACGGCGCCAGAAAATAGTCTTGATAACCCACAAGTGTAGGGGATCGCAACAGTCTTCACGGGTAGTATAACCCAATTTATTGATTCGACTCAAGGGGAGCCAAAGAATACTTAGAGGTCTTCGCAGCTGAGTTGTCAATTCAGCCACACCTGGAGAAGCACAAGTAACACGAGAGAGGTGAAAGCAACAGTGATTTGTGAACAATAGTAACAGAAACACGAAAGCAATGATGGAGAAATATGGACCGGGGTTCATAGTTTCACTAGTGGCGGCTCTCCTAAGCAAATAATCATGCATTGGGTGAACAAATTACAGTTGGGCAATTGACAGAATTGCACTAATTAATTAATTATGACAAAGCATTCAGTTTATCAATCATACGTAGGCATGTATTCCATATAGAGTTGTAACTACTCGCAATGAGAATTCGCACAACATCTTTTGTCCTGCCATCCGGTTTCAGCCGGGCCAATTAAGGAACAAATGGCAATTAAGGTGTTCCTTTTAATAGAACACCGGAGCAAAGCATTAACACACAATGAACACATGTAATCCTCAAGTTACTAACCATTCTCATCGATGTCCCCGTTTCTGTCACTCGAGGTCTCCGGTTCCGGACTAATAACAGGTGCATACAACTTGTAGATACGATCTAAGCATCAATTATATTCATGCAAACATAACGCGCCCAAATCTAAGATCATGCCACTCATGCACTAGTGACAAGCATTAAGCATAACAACATTGCAGCAACAACAATTCATAAACATAAATAATCTGATCATAACGTGCCAATCCATCGGATCCCAATAAACACAACGCATATTACATCGGATTGATCTCGATCATGTAGGGCAGCTCACGAGAACATGGCATTGAACAACAAGGGGGAGAGAGTACCATCTAGCTACTGCTACAAACCCGTAGTCCGCGGGGGAACTACTCACAACTCATCCCGGAGGCAGCGGTGGCGGTGAAGATGGCTCCGGGGGCCAATCCCCGTCCCAGCAGGGTGCCAGAACAGGCAATCTGACCCCCGAAACTTGTCGGCGATGGCGGCGGAGCTCTGTATCGTATTTGGGAAAATCCTTCGGGATTAGGGTTTTTGCGTCGGGGATGATTTTATAGGCGTCGGAGGCGGCCGAGGGGTGCCCCACAGGGCAGGGGCGGGTCCCACCCGCGGGTGGGCCCTAGGCCGCGGCAGGGGGCCGCCCCTGGCCTGTGTGGGTCCCCTGGAGTCTCCCTTCCTCATTTCTTGAATAAAAAAACATCGTAAATTTTCGTCCAATTCCGAGAATATTTACAGAAGTAACTTTCTGCAACAAAAACATCACAGAAACATGGAACTAGCACTGGGCATCTTGTCAATAGGTTAGTCCAATAAAATGCCTTGAAATGATATAGTAATGTAACATAAACATGTAATAATGATAGGAATCAAGCATGGCATGATAAAAAATTATAGATACGTTTGACACGTATCAGTACACACATGGTATGTCACCACCTTGGTTTTGGTGTGATTTCGACGCTTCGGAGCCCCTCTCCGGCGAAACCCTAAACAGGTGACCAAAAGTCAACCGTGTCGTCTACCCCTTCCACGGTCGTCGAAACGGGGTAGCTCAGTGGACTTTTATACTTGGTTGTGTTAGGGTGTGTCATATGATCATTTTAAACCCACTTTGGGCCCATGTTATCACATGAGTCCATTCGTTGCACCCGAAATGGGGGTTCCGACTTAGAAGAGCAGAAACTTCGTGCGGGATAAGTGTGGTGTGTGAAGCCGGACACACCTAGGAGTCTGGTGTTGGCTATTCCAATGTCCCACCATACTCTTACACATATGTTAGGACACCACATAGGGTTTGGTGTGATTCGGACGCTCCGGAGCGCCTCTCCGTCGATACCCTAGACCCGCTAGAGAAAAGACCACCTTTTCTCGTCTACCCCATAGACGTGCGTCGAAAGGGGGCAGCCCGGTGGAATTTTTTGCTTGGTTGTGCTGGGTTAGTACGTAGGAACACCCAAAACCTATATCCACCCCAACTCTTGCATAGATTCTCTCCGTTTCGTCCGAAGTGGGGGTTTTCACCTGTAAGTCCACGAAATAGGTATGGAAAAAGTGATGCCGGTGAATCCGCTCACACCCCGGAGTGGGAACCTGGACATCCACAGCACCCAACACACTTGTACACACATGGTATGTCACCACCTTGGTTTTGGTGTGATTCCGACGCTCCGAAGCCCCTCTCCGGCGAAACCCTAAACCCGCTAGAGAAAATACCAGCTTTTCTCGTCTATCCCATAGACGTGCGTCGAAAGGGGGTAGCCCAGTGGAATTTTTTGCTTGGTTGTACTGGGTTAGAACCTAGGAACACCCAAAACCTAGATCCACCCCAACTCTTGCATAGATTCTCTCCGTTTCGCCCGAAGTGGGGGTTTCGATGGTGTGTGAGAGACAATATTCGCGACATTATTTTATGCGGGTGGAGACCGCTATTCTGCGTAGCTATATACATAAAAAATAAATTAAAAGCATATTAAAACGACGGCCGTAAAAAAAACCCCGGGCCTGTGCCGACGGCAAAACCGTCGGCGTAGTGATGAACCCTAACATCATTCTGCTTAGGTCGACGGCCTGCTGGACGCCGATGGTGGCCGTCGGCCTCTCTGGCATTACGCCGACGGTCAGCTCGTCGGGCTGGCCTGGGCTGCACCTACGCCGACGGCCCCGACAAAAGGCCGTCGGCGCATCCAGGCTTTCTGTAGTGTTCCTAGGTAGGATTTTCTAATTTATCACGATGAAACCAGGCCTCTAGCCTTCTACATAAGCAGATGGTTTCTCCTTGTCACTAAGTACGAAATTGCGCCCAAGCAATTCCGAGGCCATGGGTAATTTTCTTCTTCTTGTTGCCGTCGTGTGGATGCTGCTTTTTGGCCGGCCGTGGAAGCAATGCTGCCCGGGTAACCTGCAGTGTCTTATGTAGTGTGATGTATCCAACCTTAATTTTGACCACATTTTGCTAATTTGCACGTTCATTGATCAGGTCAAATTCCATAGTTCCATCAACGAAACAAGCTTTTTGCCTCAAAGATTTCTGGGTCAAGTTTCACCACTTGACAATAAATCTGGCTCCGCCACACGCTACGTACGTATGTTGATTATATTCGTTGTAGATCGACGGAGACAGCAAAGAATCATCTCTACTAGTAATACTTTGCATTTTTCTGTCATCCAGCTTGCGCGGCACCAGTCAGGAAAATCGGATGAGGGTTACTACGGGATCATCACCACCATGGACGTGTACGGCCTGAACCTGACCCCTGAGACGAAGGAGACGGTGCGGTGACTAGCCTCAGTATAATCCAGATCGGATGGGAGGTGAGTGTGATGTGATGTTATGATGTCAGCAGATTTCTCACATGTAAATATGCAGATATCGAATTCCGCTTACGCTGCTAGCTACCTAACTTGTGCTAGGTCGCGCCCGAGAGCTACGCGGCGATTCACGCACCCGTTTGGGTTCTTTGTGGATGGTGACTAATCGAGCGATGATCGTGTGTTGGATCACTCTGATCGACTGGATTCCTTGATTAATTATGTTTGCTGCTAACATGCATTTTGATCTTGGTGTAGACTGACGAGTACACGAAAACATGTTGCCGCAACGCCGAATATGGTTTTCAGCCCGAGACGGGCGCACCCATTGCTCTCGGGGGCGTAATCGAGACCGTCTCCCAACCCAAGCGGACCTAGACAGAGACTATCACGAGTTAAAAGAAGTGTTTAGTGTTAAATACGGTTTAGAGTTAGGTAACCGTACGTATGACACCTTATTAACTGCAAACGAGATATCTGGCCGAGTGAGAGTTAAGTACTGGAGTCCCCCAACAACACTGCGATACCGAAACGCATCCTCAGCACCCAATGTATGTCCACTGTCACGTGCAAGCTTCTCGCCAGTGGCCAGTGGGGTAGAAGCCGAGTTGCAATTCTCCATATTGACTCGGTGTAGAAGATCAAGTGCATACTTGCGCTGGGTGAGACTCATGCCCCCAGAATTGCAGGACGCTTCTAGACCAAGAAAGTAGTCCAAAACACCAAGATCCTTGATGGGAAAACTGTCCGATAAGGAGGCCACAAGTCGATCAACAACAGCGGGAGTAGAGCCAGCGATGACAATATCGTCAACGTACACAAGCATATAGAGCTGAACACCACCTTGAGAGAACACGAACAAGCTAGGAGGTGTCGGCCCTTGAAGGCCGTGAAACCAAGCTGCAGGAGACGCTCACTGAGACGAGCATACCAGGCTCGCGGAGACTGCTTCAGGCCATAGATAGCACGCTGCAACTTGCAAACATGAGAGGGGAACTGAACATCTTCTAACCCCGGTGGCTGCTGCATATAAACCTCCTCTGTCAGAAAACCATGAAGGAAGGCATTGCTCACATCAATTTGACGAAGGCTCCATCCTCGAGAAACAGCCAAGGAGAGTACCAGAAGAACTGTCGCAGGTTTAACCACGGGACTGAAGGTGTCCCCATAATCAATGCCATGTTGCTGGGTGAATCCGCGAGCAACAAGACGGGCTTTGTGTTTGTCAATGGAGCCATCAGGACGGTGTTTAGTCTTAAAGATCCACTTGCAGCTGACCAAGTTGACATCACGAGGCCGAGGCACCAAAGTCCAGGTGCCAGTTTGACGTAGGGCTGAGAACTCAGCAGACATGGCGTCACGCCAGGCAGGTTCGCGAAGAGCCTCTCGATGGGAGAGAGGGGCAGCAAAGAAGGCTCGGCGACGAGTGTCGTAGCAGATGGTGCCGTCAGTGTAGGTCTTCTCACGGCGAGTAGCGTCGCGAAGACGGGTGGTCATGCCGTCACTACTAGGAAACAGGCTACCAGTGGCGCACCTTTTCACCCTTTCTGTGGAGCATCCCTGGAAATAGTGGATGCGCCACTAAATCCTCGCCACTAAAATATATTTCTGTGGCGCACGCCGGTGGTGCGCCACAGAAATGCCAAATTCTGTGGCGCATCCCAGCACCGTGCGCCACAGAAATATTTTAGTGGCGCATCCCACCTTGGTGCGCCACAGATTTTTTTTGAATTTCAAAAAAAAGGGCGGCCAGATCTAGATCCAGATCTGGATCTAGATCTGGCCGCCGGAATTTCGCCGGAATTTCGTCGGAGCTTGTCGGAGATCGTGTTGCCGTGGGTGGAGGAAGGGGTCGTCGGAGGTCGCCGGATGAGGTCGCCGGAGTGGAGGAGGAGGTCGCCGGAGTGGAGGTCGAGGTCACCGGAGTGGAGGAGGAGGTTGCCGGTGGTGGAGGAGGTCGCCGGAGGTGGAGGAGGAGGTCACCGAAGGTGGAGGTCGTCGGGGTTGAGGTCGTCGGGGTTGTGGAGGTGGTCGCCGGGGTGGTGAGGAGGTCGCCGGAGTTGTGGAGCTCGCCGGAGTTGTGGAGGAGGTCGCCGGAGGTGGAGGTGGAGGTGGAGGAGGAGTAGACAAGATGTGGAGTAGAGGAGAAGAGATGGAGGAGGGAGGAGAGGAGGAGAGGGAGAGAAGTGTAGAGGAGAAGGGAAGAGGAGAAAGAAAGAGGAGAAGTGGAGAGAGAAGTGGAGGAGATGGGGAGAAAAGGGGAAAAGAGAGGGAGATGAGGGCGCCGGCGGGATTCAAATTTTGAATCTCACAATTCTGTGGCGCATAGGCTAGACATGCGGCACAGATTTTTTTTCCTTTTTTTGAATTTTTTTATTTTGCTGGGAAAATTCTTCTGTTGCCCGTAACTTTTTTTTTGGTTTGGAATTTAATATTTCTTCACCTACTATTGGAAAAAAGGTCAAAATGTGTATTTCAAATTTTTCCTACAAACTAGACCCTAAACCTTCCATATATCTAAAAGGATTTTATTTTTTGAATTTTTTATCATTTTCTTTGACTCCGTGCAAAACTAAAAAGGCGATCCACGGGGGGGGGGGGGGGGGGGGGTGGGATCTGAAATCCGGGCACAATTCTGTGGCGCATGGGGCCACATGCGCCACAGAAAGTAACAATTTTGTGGCGCATGTGGCCCCATGCGCCACAGAATTGTGATTTCTTGTGGCGCATGTGGCCCCATGCGCCACAGAAAGGGCACCCACCCAATCATTGGTGTCGGGGCCACCATTTTTCTGTGGCGCATGCGTCTAGATGCGTCACAGAAATATGTCTTTCTGTGGCGCATGTGGCCCCATGCGCCACAGAAAGACATATTTCTGTGGCGCATGCCAAGTGGTGCGCCACAAAAAAACAATTTAGTGGCGCATGGAATAATGGTGCGCCACAAATAGCATTCCACCTATAGCTAGTTTTCTAGTAGTGCGTGACCAGGAGGCGCTGCCGCTGTAGAGGGATCGGCCACGGCAGGGTGCCGCGCGCCAGCGGCAGGGCTCACGGCAGGCTGGGCAGAGGGCGCTGTCGTGGCAGACTCGTCAGGCACAACCTGTGCCACGGCAGGATCCGTAGCAGGACCCGCGTCACGCGCGGGAGATGGTGGCGCGCCGGCCGCATCCTCGGGGGTCGTGCCATGCACATGCACGTCGATCGGCGACGTGGCCCCTGTGGCCCGGGGCTGCTCTGAACCTGCACAGACGGAGACATATGGAGAGGAAGCATCAGTAGACAAATAGGACAGATCGTAATTGCGCACATGATCACTTGTAGCCGGTTCAGAGGACGGAAAAGTGATGGAGTGTTCGAGAGTGGAGACATCCACCGTGACTCCAGGGGTCGCAAAGGGAAAAACTGATTCATCGAAGACGACGTCCCTAGAGATATAGATGCGCCCCGTGGACCTATCCAGACATTTGTACCCCTTATGCATTGGACTGTAGCCTAGGAAGACACACATTTTGGAGCGAAAAGCTAGCTTATGCGTGTTGTACTTACGAAGACTAGGCCAGCAAGCACAGCCAAAAATGCGAAGGAAGGAGTAATTTGGAGGAACATTGAATAGACGGGTGATTGGTGCTTCCTGTTTAAGAACAGGAGTAGGCATGCGATTTATGAGGTAGCAGGCAGTCAGGAAGGCCTCATCCCAATACCGAAGCGGAAGGGAAGCATGCGCAAGAAGGGCCAAACCGGTTTCGACAAGATGCCGATGTTTACGTTCCGCAACACCGTTTTGTTGGGACGTGTGAGGGCAAGACACATGGTGAACAATCCCCGTGTGCTGAAAATATCGATGGAGTTTGTGATATTCACCACCCCAATCGGACTGAACTGCCTTGGGAGGCTGTGAAGCGCATCTTACGATATGTGAAGGGCACTATAGACACCGGCCTACACTTTCGGAAGTCCCCATCCATCGGCATCAGTATATTCACAGATGCGGATTGGGCTGGATGCGTCGATGATCGACGGTCCACAGGAGGTTTTGCCATCTTTGTGCGGATTGGGCTGGATGCGTCGATGATCGACGGTCCACAGGAGGTTTTGCCATCTTTGTAGGTCCGAACTTGATTTCTTGGAGTACAAAGCATTGGCAAACGGCGCTGCTGAAGCCATCTGGGTAGAATCATTGCTCAAGGAACTTGGCGTAGAACAGCAGCGTACTCCTATTTTGTGGTGTGATAATCTTGGGGCTACATACCTGACTGCAAACCCAGTGTTTCATGCTCGTACGAAGCACATTGAGATAGATTTCCATTTTGTGCGTGAGCGAGTAGCGGCTGGAGCTCTTCAAGTCAGGTTCATTTCCTCCGATGATCAGTTAGCTGATGTGTTTACTAAGCCAGCTACCCAGCAGATGTTAAATCGTTTTAGAATCAATCTGAATTTAGTTTGTACAAGTTCAGATTGAGGGGGAGTGTTAAATACGATTTAGAGTTAGGTAACCGTACGTATGTGTATGTGTATATACCATGTATTGTACCCTGCTGATGTTCTATATAAACTGATCACCGTGGAGGCTAGACCCCACGAGAAACCCTAAACACCTGTTTTAACTTTTAGGGTTTTCCGTGGGGCAAAGCCTCACCACGTCTCTCCTTTATATAACGATCAGCAGGATTACATACGTACAATACGTGTACAATTACATGACAAGCTAGACCTATTTTAACACTCCCCCTCAATCTGAACTGCTACTATGTACAAGGTTTAGATTGGTTCTAAAACGGTCTAGCATCTGTCGAGTGGCTGGTTTAGTGAAGACATCAGCCAGCTGATCATCAGAAGAGATAAACCTGACCTGAAGAGCTCCAGAAGCCACGCGCTCTCGCACAAAATGGAAATCGATCGCAATGTGTTTAGTACGTGCGTGAAAGACTGGGCTGGCGGTCAAGTATGTAGCTCCTAAGTTATCACACCACAGTATGGGGGTACACTGCTGGGATACTCCTAACTCCGTGAGTAGGGACTCTATCCATATAGCTTCAGCAGCTCCATTGGCAAGTGCCTTATACTCTGCCTCAGTACTTGATCTCGAGACAGTGGGTTGTTTCTTCGAGCTCCAGGAGATGAGGTTCGGTCCAACAAAGATAGCAAAACCTCCCGTGGATCGACGATCATCAACACATCCTGCTCAATCTGCATCAGTGAAAATACTAATACTGGTGGAGGTAGACTTGCGGAAACTCAGCCCTGTATGCAGTGTCCCTTTGACATATCGCAGAATATGCTTGACTGATTCCCAATGAACATCGGTCGGCTGTGAGAGGAACTGGCATACTTTATTCACCGCAAAAGAGATGTCTGGACGAGTAAGAGTCAAATACTGAAGACCTCCAACAACACTGCGATACCGAAAAGAATCATCGGTACCAAGAGGAGTGCCAGACTCACGAGCAAGACGCTCTGTGGCAGCCAGCGGTGTAGCGGTAGGACTACAATTCTCCATACTCACACGGTGCAAAAGATCCAATGCATACTTCCGTTGAGTGATAGTCATCCCCCCTGAATTGTAGGACGCCTCAAGACCCAGAAAATACTACAACTTGCCAAGATCCTTAATGGGAAAACTGCAGACAGGGAGCGAACAAGACCATCAACTGCTCCCGGAGTGGAGCCAGCAATCACAATGTCATCGACATACACCAGCATATATATCTGAACACCATCTCGAGAGAAAGTGAATAAAGACGTATCGGCCTCAGTGTATTTCTTCTCACGGCGCATCTGATCCCGCGTGCGAGTGACCATAGCATGTCCAGGATCAGCCACAGGCGGCGCGGTCGAAGGGACAGAACCTCCTTCGACAAAAGGCGACGTGGGCTGACCATCTGCAGTGACAGCAGACTGCTGATGGTCCGCGATGGTGGGCGGCGAGCAAGCCGGCCCAGGCACCGTAGACGCAGGGGAGGAGACCGGCCGGGAGCAGCCAGGAGCCGTCCAAGGCGAGGCAGGCCCAGAGGAGCGTGTCGCATCAGGCGGCCCAGACGCGGGCGGGGAAGGCGCAGCAGGCGACCTCGGGTCGCGCGCCCCCGCATGCACGTCGATCGCCGGGGCGCCATGCACGTCGATCACAGGCGACGGAGAAGCGGCGGCCTCGGCGGGGTCCTGTATAGAAGAGGAACTGCCTGGAATAGGCATGTCAGTGGACAAATAAGACAGGTCATATTTGCGCATAGTGGTACTCATAACCGGTTCATCGGAAGGATAGGATAGCGCATCCGCGAGAGTAGAAACATCAACCGTGACACCTGGAGATGCATAAGGAAAAACGGACTCATCGAAGACGACATCACGAGATATGTAAATCCGACCCGTGGAACGTTCCAAACACACATAGTAGAGCGGAACGAGAGCTTATGGGCGTTGTACTTACGCAGGCTAGGCCAGCATGCGCAGCCAAAGGTGCGAAGAAACGAATAGTCTGGTTGGACTTTGAGAAGCCGATGAACTGGCGTATCCTGCTGTAAAACAGGTGTGGGCATGCGGTTAATGAGGTAGCAGGCCGTAAGAAAAGCTTCATTCCAAAAACGCAAAGGAAGGGACGCATGAGCTAAAAGAGCCAGGCCCGTCTCTACCAAGTGACGGTGCTTGCGCTCGGCCACCCCGTTTTGCTGCGAGGTGTGAGGGCACGAGACGCGATGGACGATGCCGGTGCGCTGAAAATAGCGATTCAACCGATGGTACTCACCACCCCAATCCGACTGAATGGCTTTGATTTTAGTGTCTAATTGATGCTCAACATGATTCTGGAACTCATAGAACACGTGCTCAACATCAGACTTATGCTTGAGGAGATAGATCCAAACAAAACGAGAAAAATCATCGACAAAGCTAACATAGTACTGATACCCCCCGGAAGATGCAATAGCTTTACCCCAAACATTAGAGTGAACTAACTCAAGAGGCATAGTAGAAACACAGTGAGAAGCATGATAAGGCAATTGTCGACTTTTAGCACATTGACAAGCATCACAAACTGAAGTCTGATTATTGGAAGAACACTCTAAATCATTATCCCTAAGAATGTTTTAAACTACATTATTGGTGGGGTGGCCAAGACGATGATGCCACTAGGCGGTGGTGACGCGGGTGCTGGAAGACGCTTGGCGGGAAGACGCGGATGATGCACGACCAAACGGGATGGGGTAGAGACCGCCATGACTTCTACCACAAAGAAGAACTCTCCGTGTGGCATTGTCCTTAACAAGGAAAAAGAACGATGAAATTCAATGAAAACATGATTATCACAGACAAGACGAAAAACAGATAGAAGGTGTTTTCTAATATGCGGAACATGAAGGATATTCTTCAAGTGAAGAGATGAACCGGCTAATTTAGAGTGACCAATATGCGAAATAGACAAACCTGCACCATTGGCCAACTGCACTTGATCCTTCCCGCCGTAGCGCTCGTGAACCCGGAGACGCTCGAGATCACTCGTTAGGTGATCGGTGGCACCCGTGTCCAGATGCCAGAACTGCTCGTTGGAGAAGGTCGATGCAGCGTTGCCGGTGTGCTGGTCCTGATCATAGCGCTTGCGACAGTCACCAGCCTCATGCCCCCAGTTTTTACAAATCTGACACTAGGGGCGCCAGTGGCCGTTGCCACCACCGTTACCTCCTCCATTGCGGCCATTGCCGCCGTTGCCGGCATTGCGTCAATGGTCCGGGCCTCCTTGGCCACTGGTGCCCTGCCCGTAGCCTCCCTGGACAGGGCCGTGTTGTCCCTGTGGTGCACCACCCGTGGGGTGGCCGCCACCAGGAGGGCGGTTGTCGTGCGGGCGCCCGGAATTGGTGGAGTAGACCGGGCGCGACGCGAGGCTTGCGGAGGATGACCAGTCCGTGACTCCGCTTGTTGCTTCTGGAGGGACTCAAAGTTCAGGAATTGGGAGTAGAATGTCCCGATCGTGACGGGGCCCCCACAAATCCCATGCCGGCGGCTATGGGGTTGAAGTCACGGCCTAGCCCGCCCAGCATGATGTTAATGACCCCGTCATCACGAAGAGGAGATCCAGCCGCGGCCAACGCATCGGCGGGGGATCTCACCTTCTGCATGTACTCAGCGGCGGGCTTGTCATCCTTCCGGAGCCCGTGGATCTGCCGACAAAGAGCTCGGATGTCGGCGCTGTTCTCGACGGTGTACATGGCGTGGACGGCGCTCCAGGCCGCCGCAGCCGAGGTGCAGCTGATGAGCTGCGCTGAGATGTCCTCGTGCATCGAGGAGAGAAGATGGCTGGGGACCTTCTGGTCCAGGGTCCACCACTGCACGTATTCGGGGTTGGTGACATCGACCACATCATCGCCAGTTCCCTGCTTGATGGTAGCGGGCGGCGCCTTCGCCGACCCATCGAAGAAACCATGGAGACGGGCACCAGCGAGACTGGGAAGGCAGAGAGCCTTCCATAGCATGAAGTTACTGCCGTTGAGACGGGCGGCGATGGTGGGAAGCACGGACATCACCGTCGAGGCAGAGGGTGGCTCGATCACGGGGCCGACGACGGTGGTGGAGAGGGCCAAGGAGGTGGTCAGCGTGTGCGCTGAGGTGGTGGGCATTGCGGCGGCAGGTGAGTGCGGCGGCGGCGGCGGAAATGCTGCGGCGCAGCTAGGGTTTCCAGCGGCGTGGCGGCAGCGGAAAGAGAGGCCTAGAGTTAGGCTCTGATACCAAGCTAAAAGAAGTGTTTAGGGTTTTCCGTGGGGCAAAGCCTCACCACGTCTCTCCTTATATAAGATCAGCAGGATACATACATACAATACGTAGAACTATTTTAACATCACGATCAAATATCAAGGTATAGAAAAACCACGGTAGAATTTAATAAAACTCATGAAATTTGAAGTTGACTAAAGAAATATGCAAGATTTAGTTAATCATGGCAGTCAAGATGCTATAAATTTTAGACATCAAATATATGCGTGGTTTATAATTTATATATCGTTATGCTTTAGGGGTGTATGTAATGTTAGTAGTAATCTTAATTAGACTAGTGGTTACTGCATGCATATGAGTTTGTTAGTGCACAGGCTAGCTAGGTGTTAGTTGCGGAAGCACTGGTCATGGCTCGTGGATAGCTCGGTGACGATCGGTTCATGGGCGTGAGGGAGTGGTTCATGTTCGGGGCATGCCGGTTTGCGAGGGGCTCGTGTGTACGTGCGCACGAGAGCCGCAAGAGGAGTTGCTCAGGTGCTGGAGGCTATAAAACACCATTGTAGTTGTGCGTTGAGATAGCAAGAGTGAAGATAGATGTAGTCTCCGATAGGTTTTGATGGCCATCCGGCAGGTCGCCGTCGAGGATCGCCGGGCTGTCAATGTGTGTGTTGGGGTGTGTCTCTCCGTTTGTAATAGTGCAGCGAGTCTTGAGCTCGCCAGAAATACAGTAAAGCCGTCAGTGCGGCAAGGTGTTCGTGCGCCTGAAAAATCTCCATTGTCCACTTCAGCTTCTTCCTTCATCCGTATGCTGTGAGCTTAGAGGTAGCTAGGGCCTGTTGGCAACGACATTTGGTATCAGAGCCTCAAGGTTCGGGGCTGTAGCGCGCGGTGAGTCCGCGGCGGCGCGGCGAGCAGGCCGCGGAGGTTGTGGCGCAGGAGCCACGTGGGCGTGGCATGGCGCTGCACGGCGGCATGGAGGCTTATGGCCTGCGTGGTGCAGCGTGCACACGGCGATGTGGAGGCATGGAAGTGCTGCGCGCCGGCGGGCCGGAGCGGCTCGGTGCTGCGGCCGCGCAGAGCAGTGACCGTGGAGACGTAGTGGCGCGTAGACGCGCGCTGTGGCGTGAGGCGTTCAAGGCGACGGCGACGGCCACGACTAGCCAAGTTAAGATTAGGGAGAGAATGTTAGTAGTAATCTTAATTAGACTAGTGGTTAGCTGCATGCATATGAGTTTGTTAGTGCACAGGCTAGCACTACAAGAAATGTGTTGATTTATGACTTTCTCATAATGACTCTCAAAGAATTGGTCATAGATATATGACCATTTCAAACCAATTGGTCGTAGGCTGTTTTGGAGGGTTCAGACCCGAAAATATAATGACCAATTTTGTCAGAAAGGTCATAGTCTTTTTACACGAATTGGTCATAATACAGACAGCACTAGCATACGACCTTTCTTCTAGCCGGTTATGACCAATTAAATGGTCATACTCCCTAATTTGTGATGCGTTGAAATGACATGCGGGTCCCATACACCGACCTGATAGGTAGGACCCACGAATTGACATGGCACAACAGACGTGGGGCCCACGAAACTAACATGTGGGACCCACCACCACCGACAAGACAAGTAGGCCCCACCAAATTGACATGCAGGTCCCACATCCGAAATGACAGGTAGGCCCCATCAACCTGACATGTGGGTCCCGCACACAGACCAAACAGGTAGGACCCAGAAATTGACATGCGGGTCCCACCACCAACCTGACAGGTGGGTCCTGACGAACTAAATCAACGCAATAAAATAAATGGCGGAGTGAGGGATCGAACCCACGTCCTACCGAAGACATCTGGATGTTGCAGCCACTAAGGCAAGGCTTCGGTTGTGATTGGAAATAACACGCATCCGTTTTGTACCATCGTTAGCTCGTCCTGGGCCAAGGCCCGTTACAAGAAACCTGTAGGAGACCCACCTGGGTGGCCCGGTGGCTATTGGTTGGCCCGGTGGCTATTGGGCTGCCTGCTGGGCCGCCTCTTTCAGGGGTTTGTCCATGTTTTTTCCCTCTCTTTTTCTCTATTTTGAAAAAAAAAATCCGTTGTGCCTCTAATTCAAACAAAATCTACTCAAACCTTTTTTTGAAGTTTTTTGTAAACTAAATTATCTATATTAAAAACTTGTAAACCATCTCCACTACAATTTGAAATTTTAAATATTCAATAATGCAAAAGGGTTGTTTATCATCTTTATGTCATTTTTGAATATTGAAATTATTACTTGCCAAAATATTTCACGTGGCATCCTTTTATGTGACCTACCGCCTAGGAAAAATAACAAACGTGGGATATGGAAGTTTTTCTAAAAAACCCTTCTCAGAAATGAAAACTTTCTTCGGCAACATTGTTCTCCATTTCAAGATGCACGCTTGTGTATAATATGGACATATTTAAACAAACTATACCATGAATGTCATCATAACATTCGTCATTTGGCCTGAAAGTCATGAATCTTCGTTCATGGTAGCTCATTTCTGAGAACACTTTTTCAAGATATTTGCCGTATTGCAAGTTTCTTATTTTTTTCTCAAAACTAGGTCACATATAATGACACATTACTGGATTCAAATTAAATTTGAAATGAATTCCTGTTTCCACTGATTTGAGTTCGGGCTGGCAGTAGGCCAAAGAGGCTTTGTGCCCAACTATTTGAACTCTATAAAGGCCACGGCCCAAGAAATATATACACTGTAAGAAGGCCGTGGCCCATAAAATAATTGGCTGAAATGTCTGTTAATTTGACCAGCAATTCAAGAAAAGAAACCCTGAATGGACAGAACTGTTGGGCTTGGCCCATGTAGATGACTACTGTGGATTGGGCTGATTCTGTTCTATGACTTTCTAATTTAGTCACAATTTGGCCACGTAGGATTGGCCACGTAGGATCTGACGTGGACTGGTCAGACAACCAATGACCAAAATGATTGGTCATAGAATTATGACCCTCCGATTTGGTCATAAACGGTTATGACCAATCCACTAAAAAGGTCATTATGGATCATTTAAGACGCTCGGTATGTGACCATCGGTTTTTGGTCATAAAAAGGTCATAAATGAAAAATAATGACCTTCTAGTGACCAAAATGGAGGGTCGTTAACGAGCATATTTTTTGTAGTGTAGCTAGGTGTTAGTTGCGGAAGCACTGGGCATGGCTCGCCGATAGCTCGGTGACGATCGATTCATGCGCGTGAGGGAGTGGCTCACGTTCGGGGCATGCCGGTTTGCGAGGGGCTCGTGTGTACGTGCGCACGAGAGCCGCAGGAGGAGTTGCTCAGGTGCTGGAGGCTATAAAACACCATTGTAGCTGTGCGTTGAGATAGCAAGAGTGAAGAGAGATGTAGTCTCCGATAGGTTTTGATGGCCGGCCGGCAGGTCGCCGTCGAGGACCGCCGGGCTGTCAATGTGTGTGTTGGAGTGTGTCTCTCCGTTTGTAATAGTGCAGTGAGTCTTGAGCTCGGCAGAAATACAGTAAAGCCGTCAGTGCGGCAAGCTGTTCGTGCGCCTGAAAAATCTCCATTGTCCACTTCATCTTCTTCCTTCGTCCATATGCTGTGAGCTGAGAGGTAGCTAGGGCCTGTTGGCAACGACATCTAACTGATATAGGACTGTATCACAGGACTGTATCAACGAGTTGAAGAAGCAGGTGTTGTGGATGGCTTGGATGAAGATGGCATGCACATTACCGCATAATATTTCTAGAAACAATTTGAGTGAATACATATAGAAAAGCCCACAATTTCGAATAATAACTGTATGATTTTCAGCCTGAAAATAATTGGCAAAGCGTTCACGGGCAAAACTTATTCCGATGCTACTTGCACATGATTTACTTGTGTAACTACATAGCGACATGGTGTGATCTTATCATTCGAACATAAAAAAATGATGTGGACAATTTGATAGGCTAAAAAAAGATGATGTGGATTTTTGCATGTAGAAATAGAAAATAATTAATAAATATAAGTGGGGTGACATGGACAATTGATTGGCTAAAAGAAAAAGTGATTGCGGATAGCTTGCATGTAGAGATAGAAAAATATTAATTACACTTAGTGGGGTTTTGCTTTATAAGAAGTATAGATGCCTCCGTTCATGTCACGTGGTGTGAAAAACGCTACTTGAGCCGTATTTTTTCGATAAAGCGATTTTCATTTCATAGTATCAAGAGATAAAATGTATGCCACACCCGGCCTCTGCATAACAAGATGCACACAGCCTCAACATCATTACAACAAAGAAAAGGAAAACACACACAGACGCATCACAAGTATTTCTTTAATAACGCCTATGTAGAACGAGGGCCAATCCGAAAATCCCTAGGCCATTCATATCGGATAAAAATATTTCTCGCCATGTGCTCCATACGTGCAGATGCCTCCATGAAGAGGTCTCGATTTTCCACATGCTGTAATGTGGACCACGAACGGAGCAAACTTGTGCATCGGTATATGACCTGTAAAAGTGTAGTATTTTATCATTAAAAACCTTGTCATTTCTACAAAGCCAGAGCGACCATAAAACGGCTAATGCTCCCACTCTAATAATAGTTATGTTCTTCATATCAATGTCATGTAGCTAATTGCCAAAAACATTTGCAATCGACCGTGGTGGATATAAGTTAGAAGCTATTTGAATGGCTGACCAAATAGAACAAGCTACTCTGCATTGGAAGAATAAGTGTTTAATTGATTCCTCTTGAGGACAGAAAACACATTTTGTACTTCCCTGCTAGTTCCGTTTGACTAGGTTGTCTTTGGTTAAGATAACTCCTCGATGAAGATACCAAGCAAAAACTTTTAATTTGAGAGGTATCTTCATCTTCCAAATTTTCTTATTGTCGCGACCGATATATCGGAGTGGATCAAAACTCTATATATGGAATCCACAGAGAACAAACCGTTTGTCTGAAGGTTCCAACGAAACTCATCCGGACCTTGTGATAACTGAACCTGTGCCAGTCGCCCTAATAAGGCATTCCACATCACAAGCCGCGGTCCAAGAAGAGAACGCCTGAACGCCATATTAGGAGGTGAGGACTGCATAACAGCAGCAATTGTACCGCTCTTATGACGGACAATATTGTATAGATGGATATTGTTCCCGGAGGGTAGTATCGCCTAACCATTTATCCTCCCAAAAACGAATTTCCGTCCCATCCTTAATATTGAAAGCTCCAAAGCGAAAGAAATGTTTCTTAGTCGCCATGAGCCCTGCCCAAAAGTGAGAATCCCCCGGTTTCCAAGACACCTGGGACAAAGCTTTTGAGCCAATATATTTCCTCTTGAGTAGTGTCTGCCAGACACCGTCCTCTGACAGCAGCTTAAAAAACCATTAACCAAGGAGAGCTGAGTTTTTGACCTGTAGGTCAGAGATACCCAACCCTCCCTGATCTTTTGGACGGCAGACCACATCCCAACGAGCCAGTCGGTATTTCTTCTTTTCTCTATCCCCTTGCCAAAAGAATCTAGATCGGAAATAATCTAATTTATGTAAGACTCCTTTTGGTAGCTGGAAGAAGGAAATCATATACAGTACCATATTACTTAGCACTGAATTAATGAGAACCAATCTTCCACCTAGAGATAGTAACTTTTCTTTCCAACTACTCAACCTTGCTTGCAAACGATCTTCGACATGCTTCCATTCAGCATTTGTCAATCTTCGATAGTGAATTGGGATACCCAATACCTAATCGGAAAATGACCATGTGCGTAGCCGAATAATTCGGCGTACTGCCCAGCTGCCTTTTGAGCCTCGCCGAAACAAAACAATTCACTTTTCTAGAAGTTGATTTTCAACCCAGAGAGTTGCTCGAAAGCTGAAAGAATTAATTTTAGACTTTGAGCTTTCTCCGTATCATGGTCCATAAAAATAATTGTGTCACCTGCATATTGAAGGATAGACAATCCACCATCGACCAGGTGTGGGATAACCCCCTCAAATTGACCATCCTCCTTAGCCCGCCCAATTATGACCGCCAACATATCAGCCACTATATTAAATAGTATCGGCGATAGGGGATCACCTTGTCTAAGTCCTTTTTTTGTTTGGAAGTAATGACCAGTTTCATTATTAACTTTAATAGCCACACTACCTCCAACAACAAATTGCGGACCCAATCAAACCATTCCTGAGAAAAGCCTTTCATCCTCAGCGTTTGCTGCAGAAAAGACCAATTGACCTTATCATAGGATTTCTCAAAGTCGATTTTTAAAATGACTCCATTAAGTTTTTGATTATGCATCTCATGTGCAGTCTCATGTAGAATGGACACCCCATCAAGGATATTCCTACCCTGCATAAAAGCTGTTTGGGTAGGGCTTACTACATGATCGGCCACAGAATTCAACCGCAGGGTTGCAGTCTTAGTGAATATTTTGAAGCTAACATTAAGGAGACAAATCGGCCGATATTGTTGGATCCTTTCTGCATCATTAATCTTAGGTAACAAAATAATCTCCCCAAAATTTCAGCGGAACAATTCCAGATTTCCACCATGTAGGTATCCGAACAGTTCCAACAGGTTAGACTTAATAACCTCCCAAAAATGCTGGTAAAATTCCGCAGGGAAACAATCAGGACCCGGAGCCTTGTTATGTTCCATTTGGAAGACCGCCTTTCTAACCTCCTCCTCCGTAAACGGTGAAGTCAGGAAGGCATTTTCCTCCTCCGAAACTTGGGGAATATCATCTGTTTGGGACTCATCGAGGGAGAAATTCCCTACATCCGGCGGCCCAAACAGCCCCTTGTAATAATTAGTTATGTAACATTTCAGTTCGTTTTGTCCCTCGATTATACCATCATCTTGATTTAGAGAACGAATAACTTTCTTCCTGTGTCTGCCATTAGCAATACTATGGAAGTATCTAGTATTCGAGTCCCCTTCAAGAATAAACTGGGCTTTCGATCTTTGGTACCATTTGATTTCCTCTTCTCGCAATAGACGTGCTATCTTTTCATTCGATTGACTTTTTAGTTCAATCTCCTGTGCTGATAGCGGACGTCCAACCACAATTCCATCAAGTTCATCAATTATGGATGAGAAGCGAACTTTTCCATCTCTCAGAATTCCGGCGGTATGACGTGCCCACCCTCGAAGGAAAGAACGCATATTACGCATTTTATTATTCCATCTTTGGATTGGCGAAGCACCCACAACCGGTCGCGACCATACTTCTTTCACCAAGTCATCGAACCCATCACGATGCAACCATCCTAACTCAAATTTGAAATGATGTTGTGTGTGTGGTTTCAGAACCCCTGATGAAAAAAGAATTGGCGCATGATCCGATAACAACTCGATACGTTCCAGAGCGCATACTGACACCAGAGGATATTTATTTTCCCATTCGGTATCCAGGAGCACGCGATCAAGTTTCTCGAAAGTCGGCTCTGGTAAACTGTTCGCCCAAGTGAACTGTCTACCAACCATGTGAACCTTCCTTAAATCCAAACTATCAATGACAGCATTGAATAGGAAAGGCCAATGACTATCGAATCGACCTCTACTCTTCTCGTGTGGAAATCTTAACATGTTAAAGTCCCCTCCTATTACAATAGGATGTGGGTTATCTCTAGCCAGATTTACCAATTCACGCAGAAAAAGCAGCCTTAGGTTCCTCTTGGGCAGCACCATATATAGCAACTAGCTAGACTCCATATGAAGTTATCAGCTTTATTACGTAAGTGAAATTTCATATGAAACTCACCCCCCATAACCGCCAACACCTCCATGGATTCTGTTTTAACGCCTAGTAACATGCCACTTTACAGGCGATTAAGAAGGTTATCTGGAAAGTCCCGTTCTTGAGTAAGGCAATCGTGAAATACGATTGTCTTACTAGGCAATCATGCATGTAATTGTGCATGATATATTTACTAGAAATTCTAATAAATTTGCTCTCCATATCTGCAAGTTATTTAGATTTTTTAAACAACGTTTCAATTGAACATGAAATTCTATGATGTCTGATGATACATGAAACTCTCTTGTCCTTCTAATGTGTTTGATTTACTACATACTAGCAACTATTAAGAAAATGCACACTTACATGTATTTTTGTCTATAGGAAAAACAAACATTTCATGAGAAGTGTAATAATGCATGATTAAATTATGTTCTCATTAAATTAGGTTACAAGACGTGCTTTGCAAATGTACATCACTAGTTTTGTTAAATGTTCTAAAAGACATTTTTTATTAAATTTTATGTACCTCTACAACCTAATTTCTTACTATATTATAGGACGGCATAATGGGGAATTGGATGGTGTTTTATGGGTTCAACGGAGACAACCCACATCAATTGGACGTTTCCCTAAGTCACTATTTATCGGAGGGTTGGCAAATCGAGCGGCAGGTATTCAGTTCGGGGGCTACGTGTTGACCAACGCGACAACTCTAGTCTCCATGGGCAGTGGCTACTTCCCCAAGGATGATGCGATGGCATCCGCCTCCATGCGCAATATCCAGTTCATCGACCAGAACGGGCGCGCCTCACCCGGTGACGCAAGACTTGCACACGTACATGACCGACCCAAATATCTACGCCACTACTCCCATTGTGAATGGACGGTTCATTTACGGAGGGTCCTTGAAGTAGTCCACATGACGTGATCTAGGATTTTTTTTCGTTTCGTCATTGTGCAAGATTTTCATGAGCTAGTAGTCGCAGAATAACCATTTGCTATTATTACATTTGCAATCCCTTCTACTTGTAATAATAATGGAATAAGTGTGAAATTAGATTCATGATTGTAGCATTGTGAATACGCATTTCCCTCTGCATAGTGAATTTGCTATTACTTGTTTTTGCGTCGAGTAGTTTTTCAAAGTTTTTGCCTCAAGATCCACTACAAATTTCTATGCAAAGTTGGACCTAAAAATTTGTAGGCGGTCTGAAATGCATATTCCTAATATTGAATTTGTACATGTTATTTTGCCGGCCCATAAAAATACCAAGATCAAAACATAGTGTGAATTATAAAAATAAGAGTGAATTCCACTTTTTACCCCTTATTTATGATTTGGTGACATTATTTAACCCATTTAATGTTTTGTGGCATGTTTTACCCTGTATTTGTAAAAAAGTGTACCATTTGTCCCTATTACTGACAGGTCGGGCCCACCGACACACCTGCACTGCTTCGAGGACAAAACAAAGGCGTATTTTTTCTGTCGAAACAGAGCCGGAGGAAGGAGTGGTGCACCACCGACCTGGTTTGCCGCCGGCGACCGCCGACATTGTTGCCTCTAGCCAGCCCGAACGATGAAGTCCGCTTGCCCCCGCTCGTCGCCGCTGCCAACGCTATCTCCCTCCGCGGATGTTGTCGCTGTCAAGCTTTGGCCGCCCCAAGCCGCCGCTTCGTACATTTCACAACTCCTTACACTTGCGCTCGTGCCGCTCGCGGTAGGCGTCTTCCGCAGCTCCTCACACTTTGCGCTCGCGTCGGTCTTGGCCGCCGCCACTGGCTCCACTCGTCGTTGTTGCATAACCCTAGAACAAGGCATGTGAAATCGATAGAAAGCGTACTCCTCTGTTTTGCATGTGCAGGCATATCGATCTAGCCGGTAAGTGAAACTAGGTGTCGGGGGGCAGCCCCCGAGTAGGGTCAATATGGTGAGATAAGCTTCGACTCGGAGTTGACCGAGTCAATGATAAACCGACATATACATAGGTTTACCCGGGGTCAACCGGGTAAGGGCCTACCGACATAGCCCTATGTCGGATCATGCACACTATATGTCGGAATCTCCTTTGTTGTTCTTATGTGCAGGAGAGGAGAAACCGAGTTAGAAAATGTCTGGCATGCCTATGCCGGATCGGGAGGAATGAAGCTCTATCTCGGCGTTGGTCGTGGCGTACGTCTTGTCCCTACAATCACGGGGCAGGCGTCCTGACACTGGCAGGACAGGACGCGCTGCCAACTCCTTGACTCGGTGGTAGCATGGGCAGTCAGACCTCCACGCTGCTGACCTATGCAGTACGGTGGAGCAGTGCACAGGAGTTGATGGATTGGACATGCCACGCAGGGGTGACGGAAGCAGTCAGAGGCCCCGGCGTGGCCACAGTGCTGCCTACGCCAGCACCATCGTCAGCCCTAACCCTGTGCCCTGGGTTTCCCTATATAAGGAGCACCAGGGGCTCCTCTGACGGGGACGCTTCATGAGATCGCTGAGACTTTGCCTCACAAGAGAGCACGCTAGACCAGAGAGCCTGTGAGCCGTTCCGAGACTCGGTAGAGAGTTCTGAGACTCGGTAGAGAGCCTAAAGCTCTTAGTTCTTCTTATACAGCTCAAGGAGCAGCTTGTAACTTGTTTGTAATCCACATATATAGATCAGACAGGCAGGAGTAGGGGTGTTATCTCCTCACGAGAGCCCCAAACCTGGGTAAATCGCGTGTGTGTGTGTGTGTCTCTGTGTACGTCTTAACGTGCAAGCCCTCCCCGGTACCTCCAGCGTCCAATCGGCCCCACCTTAAGCCTATCTATGGCATCTGTCCGTGCACCACCACGACAGTTGGCGCCCACCGTGGGGCCAGCAGCGGCGCTGGCTGGTGTGTTCATCCGGACGGGCTCCTTCATCGTGTCGGGTGAGCGCGTTCTCTGTGGCCTTGTCCACAGGTTCGGCTCGCTCAATGTCGTCAGCGACAACGCCGGCTGTTTCGGCAGCAGGCCGCTACCTCGGAACGGGTGCCTCATCAAGTTCGGCTCCCTCACCGTCTATGTCGCCACCGAGGTTCCCTGCTGGTTTCCCGAAAGGGTGCAGGTGGCTGCGAATCCCCCCGCTGTTTGCGCAGCTCGCGGCCGGCGTGTCGCCCGCCCCGCTAGCTGTGCAGAGGTCATGATGACCACCCAGGTTGCTGGTGCCGGGGTGGCCGAGGTCAGCACCAGGTCTGCCAGGACGGCGCGCCCGCCGCTGGAGAGGCCGGAGAACCGTCAAGAGCAGGCCGGTACATCTGCTGTGCCGATGGCACCGAGTCCTCTTCAGGACGTGATTGAGAAGCTGGCAACCCCAGTGGCTCCGAGCACAGATGTTGTGCTAAGTCAGGCGGAGTTGGAACAGCAGCGCAAGGAGATACTCCAGGAGGCCCAGGAGGTGGCCCGAATCAGACAGGATTTCGACATCTCCCTCCGTGAGTACAACATCGCTCATGGTTTTACGCCGGTAGTGTCGGGGATATGAACCCCGGATACCCCTAAGAGGTCCATTTCTTCAAAGAACTACATGGGCCGGCTACATCGTGCCGCCTGGAGCCAGCCGGATAAAGCAGGCCGCTTCGCCTACCCGGAGGCGAACGGCCGGCTAGGCCAGCCGGCCTCTACCAACCGACCGGTCCGTACTAGTAGGCCCGGATCGTCCAGCCCCTGTCGGGCGTTACAGCTACAATGTAATGATGAGTTAGCTCCAGCCGGCTCCAGAGTAGTGATGTCATAGGGGCAATCGTGTAATCTCCTTGTAACCCAAAACCCTAGCCGCTGCCTATATAAGGCGTGCATGGGCCTCCTGCGCGAGGCAGACTCAAGCAGTAAGCGATAGGCAAGCAGACATACGTAGATCATCATCGTCTACCTCCAGCCGGCTTGACATCTCAAGCCGGCACCACCGCCATACAGCTCCAGGAGCAAACCTTGTAGCTCGATTTGTGATCAATCAATAAGAACAAGAAGAGCAGGACGTAGGGGTGTTACCTCCACAAGGAGGGCCCCGAACCTGGGTAATTGACGTGTGTTTGCATGTTGGTTGCCCAATCCCGCGCGAGCATCCGATCGTCGCCTGCCCCATACTCTTTTCCGTCTTTGATGGATATGCCGTGCTACCCACCACGACATTTGGCGCCCACCGTGGGGCTCGCGGCGAACGGAGTCACGTTCTACGTGGGATCCCGGACTGTGGATGGTCGGCGGATCGTCTCCGGCCTCGTGCTCTCCGTCGGCTCCGTCGGCTGCGTCCTCGACAACACCAACAGCTTCGCCGACGTGGACGTCGTCAGCGGAGGAGCGGTCGTCACCCTTGGCGATTTCCACGTCTACGTCGCCGTCGCCGCTCAGGAGTACCGGAGGTGGTCTACACAAGCTTGGCTCCTTCGATCTTCGACGCCAGCACCTGCAACGACGACCCCGCCTTCGGCTACATCAACTCCGGCGACGCGGACCGCGACGTCGCCAAGCTCAACGTCTACGCCGAGGTGCACATGGTCGAGCACGCGGCGACAGGAGGCCCCGTCACCACTACCGTCCATGAAGCTGGCGAACCTTCGCGCTACCAGCGCAACCTGGAGGCCGACTTCGAGCTGCTAAGCACCCCCATCGCGCCGAGTGCTGATCCAGTCAAGGCGGCGGCTGAACTCGAGAGGATGCGGCAGCAGATCTACGACAAGGCGCTAAACCTCGCATCGACACAGCGCCGGCTCAGCGCCACAATTCGCGAGTACAATTCTGCACACGGCATCGAGCAGGCGGACCGCAACGCGGAGAAGCTGAATGAAGTCAGGCGAAAAGGAGGAGACCTTGGTGGCGCCATGAACCGTGCCGGCCAGGCGCATGAACTCACCGACCTCAGCTTCCCCGAGTACAGCTGTCCTACGCAAAACATGAGGGCGGCGGAAGCAGCGGCCGCTGAACTACCCTATCTCCAAGGCGAAGAACTACATCAACAAATGCGCCGGGTGCGGCAACTCATCAACACGGCCAACCGGCAGCAGCGAGAAACGGAGGCAACGGCGAGCAAGGGGCACCATGAGCCGCCTCCAGGCTACGATGCAGCCGGCAAGTTCAAGCAAGGTGCAGAGGCGTCGTCCACGAGCCGCGGAAGGGCGAAGGACAAGCAACCACGAGTTCATCGCGAGGGGAGCGCGAGCTCGCATCCTCGGGATCACGGCCGTGATCCGGCTGGACGACGTGAAGACGGCAACCGGAGCGAGCCTCGAGCCGGACGGAACGTCAAGGAGCGAGTCGGCCACAAAGTCACCATCGACGAACGCCTGGGGCCGCTAGGACCTGAAACCAGCGACGACGCACGCCACCGCATCGACGTGCTCAAGCTGTCAAGCATCATCGAGGAAGAGGACATCGCTGCTCATCGCTGTTTCGGACCCCGCATCCGGAGCGAGCGATTCCCAAAGGGATTCACTCTCCCAGGGACACACCCAAGTACAACGGCACCGCGAAGCCGGAAGACTGGCTCGCCGACTACGTCACGGCGGTCAACATCGCCGGCGGCAACAAGCGGGTGGCTGTGCGCTACGTGCACTCATGCTCCAGGGATCGGCACGGACTTGGCTCAACAGCCTTCCGAAGGAGAGCGTCAACAGCTGGCTGGACTTCGAGGAGGTGTTCAACCGCAATTTCACCGGCACCTACTTGCGCCCTGGCAACGCACAGCTGCTCGCGCTGTGCAAGCAGAAGGACGGCGAGTCGGACCGGGCATACCTCACCCGGTGGACAAGCCTTCGCAACTCCTGCGAGGGAGTACTCGAGCTCCAAGCCGTCCAGTACTTCATCCAAGGGTGCCGAGATCAGACGCTGCTCAAGCACCGGCTCCTGAGGAAGAGCCCAAAGACCATGGCGGAGCTCATGGCAATCGCCGACGAGTACGCCACCGCCGACGCGGGCATGACCAACCCGATCCGACTCGACGAAGCCGGACGAATCATCACGACGGAGCCGGCTGCACGCCGCAGCCGGACGGAGAACCAAGATGGAGGAAAATCAACCCGGCGAGATTCCGACGCGGCCGGCAAGCGCAAGTCTGCAGACGACCGTGTCGAGTCCAAGGTCGTCGCTACGACCGAAGGAAGGCCGGCAGGAGGCTTCGACAACCGCCGCATGAGAACGAGCGGCGACATGCGCCGGACAAGGGCGAGGAACAACTACGACTACATGCTCGATCAACCGTGCCGGAACCATGGTGACCGGCCAGCAAACCACACCGTCAGGCAATGCACTCTTGGACGCCCGAGGCCGCCACCGTACGAGCGGCGAAACCCGCCTCGGGATGAAGCCAGACGGGACGATCGAGGACGCGACGACAGACGACGCGAAGACAGGGATCGCGATGATCGCCAACGCGAAGAAGAAAGGGAGCGCCTTCCGGATCCGCCTCCAAGGGGTCCAGACGGCTACCAGAATCCGGATGCCGCCTACATCGTATTCGTCAGCGAGCGCGACGACAAGCGAAGCCGGCGCGAACGGTTCAAGGAAGTAAACGCGGTGGTTCCACCTGTCCCCCAGTACCTCAACTGGTCGCAGGAGCCGATCACGTGGGATCGCCGCGACCACCCGGAATTGATGCCCAACCCAGGCGGCTATGCTCTAGTCCTAGAGCCCATGATCATCTCCCCCACCAAGCGCGCTTGCAACTTCTCACGCGTCCTCATCGACGGAGGCAGCAGCCATCAACATCCTCTACCGCGACACGTTGGAGAAGCTGGGCGTCTCCGAGTCCAGCTTGACGCCGAGCCGGACGGTCTTCCACGGCATCGTGCCGGGGCGAGCCGGATCGTCCATGGGCCTCATCCGGCTGGACGTCCTATTCGGCACCAAGAGCAACCATCGCCGCGAGACCATCTCCTTCGAGGTGGTCGACCACTCCAGCGCCTACCACGCCATCCTCGGGCGGCCGGCGCTCGCCAAGTTCATGGCGGTACCCCACTACGCTTACCTCAAGATGAAGCTACCAGGCCCACGCGGGATCATCACCGTCGCCGGAGACTATAAACGCTCCATCGCATGCGCCTCCGATAGCGCAAAGGTGGCCGAGACCATGGTCTGCAATGAGGAGATGAAGCAATTCAAGCGTAAGGCTAGCGAGGAGAAGCTGGAGATCCCAGAGTCGGCCAAGCCGGCTGGCGAGTCGAACTTCCAGGCGGCCCGGGACACAAAGAAGATCTACTTCGACGACAGCGACAAGTCCAAGTTCGTCTCCGTGGGGGCGAGCCTGGACCCAAATAGGAAAGCGCGCTCGTCGAGTTCCTCCGTGAGAACCGGGACATCTTCGCGTGGTCCCCCAAGGACATGCCTGGTGTGCCGAGGGAACTCGCCGAGCACTCTCTTCACGTCCGGCCAGATGTCAAGCCGGTAAAACAGTCCCTGCGACGTTTCGCGGAAGGAAGAAGACAGCTCATAGGAGAAGAAATAGCCCGGCTACTCGCGGCCGGGTTCATCAAAGAAGTGCAACACACAGAGTGGCTAGCCAATCCGGTGATGGTGGAAAAGAAGAACAAGAAATGGCGGATGTGTATCGACTACACCCACCTCAACAAGGCTTGCCCTAAAGACCCCTTCGCATTGCCGCGCATCGACCAAGTGATCGACTCCACGGCCGGCTGCGACCTCCTCTCCCTCCTAGACGCCTACTCCGGCTACCACCAAATTCCGCTGAACCCGGACGACCAGCTCAGACTGCCGTCATCACCCCATACGGCCCGTACTGCTACACCACCATGCCGTTCGGTTTGAAGAACGCGGGAGCAAACATACCAGCGCTGCATGCAGAAATGCCTGCACGACCAATCGGTCGCAACGCGCACGCCTACGTCGATGACGTCGTCATCAAGACCAAGGAGAAGCACACCCTCCTCCTCGACCTCAAGGAAACCTTCGACAACCTCCGCCGCTTCCAGATGAAGCTCAACCTGGAGAAATGCGTGTTCGGCGTTCCAGCCGGACAGCTACTCGGCTACCTTGTATCAGCACGAGGGATCGAGGCCAACCCGGAGAAATCGCCGCCATCGACAACATGCGACAACGAGAAGCGTCAAGGACATCCAGAAGTTCGCCGGGTGCCTAGCTTCTCTTAGCCGTTCATCAGCCGGCTCGGGAGAAGGCTCTCCCGCTCTACCACTTACTGAAGAAAACGGACAAGTTCGTCTGGAGCGACGCGGCCGACGCCGCCTTCAAGGAACTCAAGCGAGCGATGACCACCACCCCAGTCCTAGCACCTCCGACTCCAAAGGAGCCCATGCTCATGTACATCGCCGCCTCCAATCGAGTCGTTAGCGTGGTTCTAGTGGTGGAACGAGAAGAACCCGGCAAGCAGCGGCCGGTTCAGCGGCCAGTCTACTACCTCAGCGAGGTGCTCTCGCAGTCAAAGCAGAACTACCCACACTACCAGAAGCTCGTATACGGCGTATACATGGCAACGAAGAAGCTGAAGCATTACTTTCAAGAGCACCCGATCAAAGTGATAAGCGACGCGCCGCTTGCCGAGATCATAGGCAACAAGGATGCAACCGGCAGAGTTGCGAAATGGGCAATCAACCTAACAGCGCACGGAGTCGAATACGACAAGAGAACAGCGATCAAGTCGCAGGAGCTGGCGGACTTTCTCGCCGATTGGACGGAGACGGACCACGTACCGCCGCCACCCGGCTCCGGCGAGCATTGGCTCATGCATTTTGATGGATCCAAAAGATACTGGGGACTCGGCGCCGGAATCGTCCTCACCTCACCCAAGGGGGGCCGACTCAAATACGTGCTACAGATCCACTTTACGGCGTCCAACAACGTAGCCGAGTATGAGGCCCTCGCACACGGCCTCAAGCTCGCCAAGGCCATGAACAATCAAGCGAATCCTCTGCTACGGCGACTCCGACTTGGTGGTNGGAGATAGTGAGCACTTTGTTGCGGATTGTCCCTACAAGAGTAGAATTGAGAATGGAGGAAAGCTTGTCAAGAAAACCAACTTTGTTCCTAAAAACAAGAATTTCATGAAGAAGGTATCTAAAAGGGCAATGGTGACAAATGAGCAAGAATATTTGTCCGGAGGTGAAGAAAGTGAAGATGATGAAGAACAAGTCGGCATGGCGGCAATGGCAATTGGGGGTATTCCTTCTTCGTTGGATTCACTCTTTTCCACTCCTAATGACAAGCAAGGTCCTACCAAACACAAGTGCCTTATGGCCAAGGGTACATCTCCAAAGGTAACCCACTCACGAAACCCTCAATTTCCTCTACTCCATCATTGTTAAATTGTGTTGAGGAACTTGATGATGAGAATGCTAATAATCTTTCAAAAGTCATGAGATCACTTGAAAGTGAAAATAAAATTGCATTTGATGCCTTCATGACTCAACTTGGTAATGCATATGGTCTAATAGAAGAACATGAAGAAAGAATATGTGAACTTGAGGGTTTCGCTCGTGATGATGCTAATAGGATAGCGGAGCTTGAAGAAGCCCTAGATAATGCATTATGTCTTAAAGATTCTATTGAGGAAGTCTCCACTTTAGATCTATCTAAGATGATGGGTGACCGTGATTGTCGGGGATATGAACCCCGGATACCCTAAGAGGACCATTCCTTCAAGAACTACATGGGCCGGCTACATCGTGCCGCCTGAAGCCCGCCGGATAAAGCAGGCCGCTTCGCCTACCCGGAGGCGGACGGCCGGCTAGAGCAGCCGGCCTCTACCAACCGACCGGTCCGTACTAGTAGGCCCGGATCGTCCAGCCCCTGTCGGGCGTTACAGCTACAGTGTAATGATGAGATAGTACCAGCCGGCTCCAGAGTAGTGATGTCATAGGGGCAATCATGTAATCTCCTTGTAACCTAAAACCCTAGACGCTGCCTATATAAGGCGTGCATGGGCCTCCTGCGCGAGGCACGTCGAAGAGGACACACGGATACGTAGATCATCGTCTTCCACCTCTAGCCGGCTGGACCTCTCTAGCCGGCACCGCCACCATACAGCTCCAGGAGCAACCTTGTAGCTCGATCTGTGATCAATCAATAGAAACAAGAAGAGCAGGACGTAGGGTGTTACCTCCACGAGGAGGGCCCCGAACCTGGGTAATTGACGTGTGTTTGCATGTTGGTTGCCCAATCCCGCGCGAGCATCCGGTCGTCGCCTGCCCCATACTCTTTTCCGTCTTTGATGGATATGCCGTGCTACCCACCACGACATTTGGCGCCCACCGTGGGGCTCGCGGCGAGCGGAGTCACGTTCTGCGCGGGATCCCGGACTGTGGATGGTCGGCGGATCGTCTCCGGCCTCGTGCTCTCCATCGGCTCCGTCGGCTGCGTCCTCGACAACACCAACAGCTTCGCCGACATGGACGTCGCCAGCGGAGGAGCGGTCGTCACCCTTGGCGATTTCCACATCTACGTCGCCGTCGCCGCTCAGGAGTACCCGGAGGTGGTCTACTCGAGCTTGGCTCCTTCGATCTTCGACGCCAGCACCTGCAACGACGACCCCGCCTTCGGCTACATCAACCCCGGCGACGCGGACCGCGACGTCACCAAGCTCAACGTCTACGCCGAGGTGCACATGGTCGAGCACGCGGCGGCAGGAGGCCCCGTCACCACTACCGTCCATGAAGCTGGCGAACCTTCGCGCTACCAGCGCAACCTGGAGGCCGACTTCGAGCTACTAAGCACCCCATCGCGCCGAGTGCTGATCCAGTCAAGGCGGCGGCTGAACTCGAGAGGATGCGGCAGCAAATCTACGACAAGGCGCTAAATCTCGCGTCGACTCAGCGCCGGCTCAGCGCCACAATTCGCGAGTACAATTCTGCACACGACATCGAGCACGACGCACCCCGGATCGTGCTGTACACGGAAGCGCAAGCTAAGCAAGCCTACGAAGACGGCATGGACCTGCTCGAGGAAGCACGCCAACTTGCCGAATCAAGGTCGGCGATGTACCAGCAACAGCTACGCAACTACCACAGCCGGCGCATCAAGAACGTCCATTTTCGTGAAGGCGACCTCGTGCTCCGGCTCATCCAAGATACCAAAAACATGCACAAGTTGTCATCACCATGGGAAGGACCATTCATCGTCAGCAAAGCGCTCATCAACGATGCCTACTACCTCATCGACGCCCGCGAGCACAAGAAGGACACGATGGACAAGGAAGGCGATGAAACGGAGAGGCCATGGAACGCGTCACTCCTGCGCCGATTCTACACTTGAGAAAGTACAATGTATGTGTCACCTATGCTATCAATAAAAGAAGCGAGAATGATGAACACATGAGCAGTTTTTCGCAACTTTTTCTGCATTTTTCTAACCGGCTCTTCCGGCAGCCGGCAAGCTTGCCTTTAGCGGCCGTGTAGCGTGACTAACCCCTAAACGGCTAACTCTTCGAATCCGGTTAAGGCCGGCAAGAGAACAAGCTGGAGGGGGCCAACAACGCGAAAAACGCATAAAGGGAAGTCCTGCCGACTGAAATAACGTTCTTCTGCAAACTCGGCCAAGCCGGCAGTCGGCAACCGCTTCTCTGAATACGGACGATTAACTACACAACGCTAAACGGCTAACTCTTCGGATCCGGTTAAGGCCGGCAAGAGAATAAGCTGGAGGCTGAGTGTATGCGAAAGACGTAAGAAATAGAAGTCGTTACCGGCTGAGAAAACTCTGGCCTAACAAACCGGACCCTAGCGTTGTAGTAGTGTGCATGATCCCGCTAGACGGTGAAGTGCACACGAACGGCGACGGGAAAGGCCACAGGCGAGTGTGAAATTGACATGAACACAGTAAAAGCATATTTCATGATCATAACAGCAAACTAATCGCTTCGACATTTTCATTTCACGCGTGAAAACGCCGCCAACCGGCTTCGAGAGCCCAACCCGGACACAGGCACGACAAGCAGGAAATGAAAATTGCGTACAAGTAAACAAACTCAGGAGCAAGAGCAAGTAGCATTAAACATAAAGGGCGAGGCATTACAGATGAAGGCTAAACAACAAAGCAAAAGAGGGAGGTCCACAGGCGGATCCTCCCCGCGCAACTACAGAGTCGAGCCGGCAGAGCTCCCTAAGCGGCGCCTTCGCCTTCCCGGATCCGCCTATCTTCTTGCCGGCCCAAAGCTTGATGCAGAGGGTGCCGTCGAACACCTTCACGAAGAAGACGCCCTTGTCACGTCGGAGGCGGAAGCAGAGGATGAAGCCGGCTTCGAGCTCGTAGAAGTCGGCGAACTCGTCCCAGCCCCTGACGAACTCCACCCGGTTGACGACAGCATCGCCCACCACCTGGGAGGTGAACCGGACGGTTGCATCCCACGGACCCTGGGAGGCACCCTCACGGAAGAGCTTGAACTTGAAGTGGCCAACGCCTGGCAGTGCGTCGGCGAGGGCGTCGGGAAGCCGCTGCACTGGCCCAGTAACTGGCGAGTGCAGGATCAGCAGGAACTCCCCGATGGGGAACACACCCCAGGCCGGGCGCCGCGAGTTCTCCAGCGAGTCGGAAGAAGCGGAAGACAGCTCCGTGCTCTCTTCCTCGCCGCCGGCGACAGCAGACGGAGCGTATTTCGGAATCGGGTCAAAGCCCGGAGGTGGAAGAACAGGGGTGGCTTCCTCCTCGCTCGACGTGCCGTCAAGAACGAGGAGTTGCTTGCCACGACCGGCGACGATGCTGATGCCGCCACCGGCGGCACCCGCACTCCTCACGCCAGCACGGCCGCCGCCCTTGACGCGGCCAGCAATGCTACCGGTAGCAGCGGAGGCGACCGCTGTCCCTCGCCCTCGGCCGCCGCTCTTAGGGGGACGACCGCGAGGGCGCTTCGCTGGAGGAGCAGCGACGGTCTCCTCAGCGGCAGCGTCCATGGGCTCAGACTTCACCATGACGGAGAAGCAAGGAAACAAGAAGAGGAATGCGAAGAGGGAGCGAAGAAGCGCGAGTGAAGAAGAAGAAGGGAAACTGTGAAGCTTTATAGCACAAACAAGGGACAACGTGGGAGACCCAACCGTCGCCCACGATCCCACGATCTACACGTGGCAACGAAACCCAGTTGACGCGACCCTTCAGTAACTGCAACTAGGTCCACGCACAGAAGCCAAGGAGGCAAGGCCAAGCCGGCAAAAAATTCCCGGGGGCTGCGCACCCGCCAAGCCGGCTGCCCAGACCCGGATGAACATATAAAAATCACCCCGAGCCATGGACTCGGGGGCTGCGAAGCCGTTAGCCGGCAAAACATACCCGGGGGCTGCGCACCCGCCAAGCCGGCTGCCCAGACCCGGATGAACATATAAAAATCACCCCGAGCCATGGACTCGGGGGCTGCGAAGCCGTTAGCCGGCAAAACATACCCGGGGGCTGCGCACCCGCCAAGCCGGCTGCCCAGACCCGGATGAACATATAAAAATCACCCCGAGTCATGGACTCGGGGGCTGCGAAGCCGCCAGCCGGCAAAAGAGACTCGGGGGCTGCGCACCCGCCAAGGCGGCTGCCCAGACCCGGAAGAACATGTAAAAATCACCCCAAGTCACGGACTCGGGGGCTGCGAAGCCGCCAGCCGGCAAAAGAGACTCGGGGGCTGCGCACCCGCCAAGGCGGCTGCCCAGACCCGGATGAACATATAAAAATCACCCCGAGCCATGGACTCGGGGGCTGCGAAGCCGTTAGCCGGCAAAACATACCCGGGGACTGCGCACCCGCCAAGCCGGCTGCCCAGACCCGGATGAACATATAAAAATCACCCCGAGTCATGGACTCGGGGGCTGCGAAGCCGCTAGCCGGCAAAAGATACCCGGGGGCTGCGCACCCGCCAAGGCGGCTGCCCAGACCCGGACGAATATAAAAATCACCCCGAGTCATGGACTCGGGGGCTGCGAAGCCGCTAGCCGGCAAAAGATACCCGGGGGCTGCGCACCCGCCAAGGCGGCTGCCCAGACCCGGACGAATATAAAAATCACCCCGAGTCATGGACTCGGGGGCTGCGAAGCCGCTAGCCGGCAAAAGATTCCCGGGGGCTGCGCAGCCGGCAAGCCGGCTCCGCAGACCCGGACGTATACCTAAACCACCCCAAGTCATGGACTCGGGGGCTGCACGATATAACGACGACAGAAGATAAGCGATAAGCAGGAAATGTAGAATTTCGACCCGGATTGATGCTCAAACCGGCCCAAAATTCGGGGGCTAGGGATGGTGATAATCACCACCAAAAACAAGCACGAATTATAGCACAAAGGCCCAGCAGTCACAGAGGAAACGACACTCACGATAACAGACCATGGCAGGAAGCAGAATAGCAAATTTTTACATAATGACCTTCAAAGGTGTCCAAGACAACAAAATGGTTAATGTGGCAGGACAGTTGACGGCACAGAATAACAATTACACCCGGCATACCGGGGAGGCAAGCGAATCAGACGGCAGCAGCGTCAGTAGCGGCAGCAGCGTCGCCGGCTCCAGCATCTTCAGTCGGCTTCGGCATCGATGACGGCTCGGCTGGCACCAGCGTTGTCAAGTCAACTGCCTCGGCAATCCGCTTGGAAGCCTCGGCAATTTCTGGACGCAAGTTCGCGAAGGACGTCCCCTCGCGGAAGCCGTCCATCAGCCTGCTCGTTTGCAGGCCAGGGTACCAGGACTTCACCACGGCCAGGGCCATGTCGGTGCCACCGCGCGCCGCCATCTCCACCTGGTCGTTGATGCCGGCAGGCGCTCCTTCGAGCCGGGCGCATAGGTCGTGGAGAGTAGTCGGCAAGGGAGTGTCCGGCCACAGATTCTCAAGCACGCCTTCTGCCGCCTCCTTCAGCCGCTTGAATTCCTGGCCGAATCGCAGAAGGCGGGAAGCGGTAGTCGGAGCAGACCCGGCAGCGGCACCAGAAGACTCCGGTTGAGAGCGAGCCGAGGCAGCGTCTTGTTGGAGTTGCGTATCCACCTCGGGATAGAGGCCTGCATTTCAAACCAGTAAGGCCGAGTAGAAGACCTAGAGCAAGAAACCAAGGAGAAAGGAGACTTCACTTACCAAGGATCAGCTCGTTTACGCCCTCAACCTCCTTGACCAAGCCGCTCACCAGTTGTTCATGCTCAAGCTCGCGCGCCTTGGCCTCCTGGACGATCTTGTCGCTGGTCTCGACGGAATCCTTCAGCAGATCCTTCAGCTTGGCCGCGTCCCCGCGGAGAGATTCAACCTCGCTCTGTCTCCGACGCTCGGCCTCCCGCAGTCTCGCCGCCTCCTCGCCCAGCCGGAGGACCTCGAGGCGGCGCTCTTCTGATGCCTTCTCCGCCGCTTGGAGATCGGCCTTGGTTGAGGTCAAGGCGGCATCCTTCTCCTTCAATTGCTTCTCCAAGCCGGCACGGGAGGTGGTGTCACCTGTGAAGATCAAGTCACCGTCAAGCCAAGACATGCAAGAGAAAAAGGCAGAACATCAAGACAGAATGCGGGGGAAATGGGAGCCAAACCTTTAGTTGCTTCAAGCTCTCGCTTGAGCATTGTCGCCTCCCTATTCGCCGCGGCCAGACCTTGCTCCATGGAGGAGCGGAGCAACGTTACGTTGGCCAAGTTCTCCCTGGCCACCCGCTCCGCCAGTTCGGCGAGGGGAATCGTTCCCGACGCATCGGGCCGAGCCGGCACTGGCCCGGAGTACGGCGGGGAGGACACCAGAGTTGATTGGCGAGGGCCGGGGAGCGAAGCCGTCGCCTCCGCAATGGCCTTGTCCTTGGCTGTCACGGCCACGGTCAAAGAAGGGGTGGGGAAGGCGGTATACCCAGCCCCGACGCCGGGCTGGGGAACCACCTGAAAAGCACCCACTGGCGTCTCGGCATCTCCACCTGAAGCCGGAGGGTTGAAGTCGACCACAAGGGGAGCCGCCTCCACCAGTACTCGGCTCTCCGCCTCCGACATCTTCGCCTCCGAAGGCGGATCAGCCGCTTGCGCCGCGGGGACCTCGGTGACAGGCACCGATGCCGACTCCTTCACCGCGACAACCGCCGTCTCCACTATAGGGAGTGGAGCCCTACGAAACAAGGAAGGCGTCACCAACGAGTGCAAGTTGCGAAGATTACCACCACAAGACAAGGACTTACCCGACGCACGAGCCCAGCACCTTGGCCGCCCTCCTCTTCGTCCGCTTTGGCGGAGGGGGAGGCACAGCGTCGGATGGGCGCTTCATGCCTCCGGAAGGCGCATCGCCGCCTTTCGCCGGAGCGACAGGGTCTTTGACCGGCCGCTCCGTGCGAGCCGACGCCACCTCGGCCCCATCAGAGGCTTTGGCGGTACTGCCGGCCTCCGCGCCCGCTGCCACCTTCTCCTCGGCCGCCTTGGCAGCCGCTGGCTGCCTTGCAGCCGCCTGGGCATCCATCGACGCCCGGATCGAGTCCGCCTGCGCCAGCTCCGCGTAAATAGCCTTCTCCATATCCTCCATACCCGAGTCATAACCAAGAACAATAGGGGGAAAAGGGGTTAACCACCTGGGCGCGGGTCTTGCCGGCGGCGGGCTCTGTCCTCTCCACGTCCGCCGCCTTCGCCTTCTCCTCGTCCTCCCTCGAGGTCAGCAGCTGCTCCACAGTAAAATCAGCATCAGATGCTCCTAAGGCTAGGACTGCCTGCGCCGTCCGAGCATAAAACTCCTTCTCCAAGTCATCCGGATTCGAATCGTAAATGAAATCACCACCTAAAGCAGGACCAATCACCTCGTTTTTGGCCCCACCAGTCTGGGCCTCCTCCTCCGCCATTTTGGCGTCGACCTCAGCCCGGACGTCGGCCATGATCTCGTCCGCCCTGGCCTCGGTCTCGGATGTCTCCGCCCTCGGCCTTCCGGCTGGCGACAGGCCGCCTGTGGTGGGCCGAGATGACGTCGAAGCCAATCTCTTGGCGGGAAGCATGCCCCGCTTCCCGAATGCGCCTTTCCGCTTGGGCGGCGCGATATTTGCATCGACATCGGCGGCCGACTTCGACCGCCTCTCCTTCACGGTCCGCCGAGGAAGGACCACCTTCTTCCGCGCCGCCGCCTCCAACTCCTTGGTCCGACGGGTGGATATCGCCGGCTTGGAGGCTGGCACGGAGGAAGAACCCTCTGAGTCCGGTTCAGAGCTGGTGGAGAGATCTACTACCACACGCGCAACATTGTCAGCCTGCCCGGCGACCCCGGGCCCAGAAGACTTACCACGGGGCGACGAAACCGGAGGCGGATCGTCATGCTCGAGATCCTCGTCCCTGTAGGCGGCTGAGTCGGAGTCGGCGCCGGTAGCAGGGGCCGGGCTCGTTGCAGTCCGGGTGGCATCATCATCGCCCCCGTCATCGCCGCCGGTATCGGCACCTCTTCCAGACGACTCGGTGGTGTCGCCGTGAGTTCCTGCGACGACCCGGGCTTCGCCGCCGGATCCGCCTCCAGTGGCGGTGTCCGCACCACCACCCGCCGCCTGCTCCTCGGCGGCGCTCTCCTCCTCCAGCATGGCCGTCTGCGCCGCAGAAAGGGGACCCTGGACATCAGGCTCGAAGACTACTTCAAAATCTTCCACCATCTGGACCTCACAAAGCTACCCGGCAAGCCGGCTAGATCAGGCGGCAGCCGGAAAGGGAATCGAAAGCGAAATGAGAAGGGAAGAAGTTCACCTCAGGAGCGCGCTCCGAGCGGTCGAAGGGATCGAGCCCGAAGTCCCAATCATCCTCAAGCCTGTCGGTGATGAGACGGGAAACCCACTCGCTTAATCCCTCTTGCGTCGGGATATTCAAGGAAGCTCGAGTGGGATCCCGGACGCCGGAGTAGAAGCACATCTTGTGCGAGCGCTCCTGCAGCGGGAACATCCGCCTGGTCGTCCAGGCCATGGTCAGGTCCCTGGACGTCAAGCCGTCCGCCACCAGCTTCTCCAGGCGGGTGAACAGGGTGGCCTGCAGATTCTCGTCGACTGCCGGCTTCCGGCTCCAGGACCTGTCCGCCGGACGCGTATTGGCGAAGGCGGGGAGTTTGATCCGGTCAACCTCAGTGGCGTTCTTGACATAGAAGTATGTATTCTGCCACTTCTTGATGGACTCGGGCAGATGGATCTTGGGGAACGGCGTGTTCTTCGCGCTGATGGAAACGCCGCCGCAGTCCCGCTGCAGCCCAGCGGTCACCTGGGACCGCAAGAAGAAGAACATGCCAAAGAGCTCCATACTGGGCCAGACGCCCAAATAAGCTTCGCACAGCGTGACGAAGCAAGACAACTGCGTGATGCAGTTTGCCCCCAAATGGTGAGGCTGCAGCCCGTAAAAATGCAGAAACTCGTTGAAGAACGAGCTGACGGGGAGCCCCAATCCCCGCTCCACATGCGTGTAAAACATGACAAATTCATCCGGTTTGGGCTGCGGCGAGATCTCTCCAGGGGGAGGGGCGCGAGCCTCCACATCGCCGCTCTTCCCCATGGACCCGTTCCGGTGGAGCTTCAGAAGGAACTTATTGTCGATGGTGGAACCCATCCAGGCACCCGTGCCCGCCATTGAAGATCTGTTGCCCGTGGTGGAGGAAGCGGAAGCGAAAAGTGGCGAGACGGAGAAATCGGCGAGGAGCGAGAGGAGCAAGAACTGGCGAAGAAGACGAAGCGGGAGAGAGGAGCGAAAGTTCCGAGCCTTCCCCCTCTTTTCCCCTTTAAAAGCGGGGCAGGCGGAACCGCACCGCTCCACGCGCCACGTGGGGCGCGGGCAGGCCGCGCCGTCCGCAAACGATCCCACTAGCAGGCAGTTGCCACAGACGATCCAGCCCGACGAAGACTGAAGCGACGTGCCCCTGACATCGGGCAGAGCGCGACCACCACGACCAAGCGGCGAAACGTGGCTGACGCGTGCCACGACCCACAACTCCCAAGACATCCAGACTCCTGGAGACCGGCTGCCCCAAGCCGGACGAGCCGCATCCGGCCACCGCCACCTTATCCGGCAAACTTCAAGCCGGACAACTTCAACTACAACGACAAACAAAACATTGAAGCTCGAGAAGTCTACCCGGCAAGCCGGCAAGACTCCACGATCTCGGGGGCTAGTGTCGGGGATATGAACCCCGGATACCCCTAAGAGGACCATTTCTTCAAGAACTACATGGGCCGGCTACATCGTGCCGCCTGAAGCCCGCCGGATGAAGCAGGCCGCTTCGCCTACCCGGAGGCGGACGGCCGGCTAGAGCAGCCGGCCTCTACCAACCGACCGGTCCGTACTAGTAGGCCCGGATCGTCCAGCCCCTGTCGGGCGTTACAGCTACAGTGTAATGATGAGATAGTACCAGCCGGCTCCAGAGTAGTGATGTCATAGGGGCAATCGTGTAATCTCCTTGTAACCTAGAAACCCTAACCAAAACCCTAGACGCTGCCTATATAAGGCGTGCATGGGCCTCCTGCGCGAGGCACGTCGAAGAGGACACACGGATACGTAGATCATCGTCTTCCACCTCTAGCCGGCTGGACCTCTCTAGCCGGCACCGCCACCATACAGCTCCAGGAGCAACCTTGTAGCTCGATCTGTGATCAATCAATAGAAACAAGAAGAGCAGGACGTAGGGGTGTTACCTCCACGAGGAGGGCCCCGAACCTGGGTAATTGACGTGTGTTTGCATGTTGGTTGCCCAATCCCGCGCGAGCATCCGGTCGTCGCCTGCCCCATACTCTTTTCCGTCTTTGATGGATATGCCGTGCTACCCACCACGACAGTGATCATGCACTATGCAAGCTTAAGGAATTCATGGATGAAAATGATAACATTATGAATGGTCACAATGAACTACTTAAGGATTTTGAGCATCTTGAGAAAGCCCACATGGGACTCTCAAGAGAGCTCAAGACTCTTAAGGAGTCACATGACAACTCTCAAAATAAGGATATGAATGAAAATGCTTGTGCTACTAACCCCTTGTGTGTCAAGGCATCTCTCATATCGGAGAACAATAGGTTGAAGGCTCAACTTGAGAAAGGACTTGTGTCTTGCATCCAAGGAGAAAAGAACCTCAATAATCTTTTGAGAAATCAAAGGAGAGTTGTGGGTAAGGAAGGACTTGGATTTGGAGTCACATCCAGGAGGTCCAATGAGAAGAGGAAACCAACTCCCTCCACTAAGGCTATTGTTTTTGTGAAGGAGGGGGAGTTGGCTAATGATGAAGATGAATTTGATATCCTTGCTAAGAGCACTGCTCCTAAGAACACATCTTCTCACAACAATTTTGCGGGAAAGTATAACCCATCATATGTGCTTTTGAAATCTAATGATGGACATGTTTATGCAAAATATGTTGGAACTTCATATGGTAGTGATTATCATGCTTCTATTTGGGTTCCCAAGACCCCTGTGACTAACAAGAAAAGACCCATCAAAACATGGGTACCTAAATCAAGGAATTAACTCTTTGTAGGTATGTGCTTTCGGAGGATCATCATGGCTTATTGATAGCGGTTGCTCCGCACATATGACCGGAAGCAAAGAAGTGTTAAGTGACTTAATGCATCAACTTATCAAGGTATCTCATGTCACGATTGGTGATGGCTCGGAACTCAAGGTATTGGGGCACGGCAAGGTGGTCATTTCTCCGGACACGTCCATTGAGAAAGTCCTCCTTGTTGAGTCCCTTGGTTATAATTTACTTTCCGTTTTGCAACTTTGCGAGTGCAACTTTACGGTTGTCTTTGGACGGTATCATGTGCTCATTCTTCACACAATTTCTCTTAAAATAGCCTTTGTTGGATTTGTGGAAAACCGTATGTATGTAGTGGATTTCTCGAAAGAAACTACACATATTGCCACAAGTCTAATGGCTAAATCCGACGTGGGTTGGCTTTGGCATCGCCGGTTGGGCCACGTCGGTATGAGAAACTTGCAAACACTTGTGAAGGGTGAGCATGTGGAAGGACTAACAAAAGTGAATTTTTCCAAAGACCGTCCTTGCAGCTCCTGTGTTGCCGGAAAGATGCATGAGAAGAACCATCCCAAGGTGACAACTATCAATACAACGAGGCCCTTCCAACTCATTCATATGGATTTGTTTGGGCCTCCTACTTATGAGAGTCTTGGTGGCAAGAAATATTGCTTGGTAATTGTTGATGATTATACAAGATACACTTGGACTTTCTATATCAAGAAGAAGAGTGAAACTCAAAGGGAATTCATTGATTGGGCTACCCAAGTACAACGCCAATATGACACAACCATCTTGGCTATAAGAAGTGACAATGGAACCGAGTTTAAGAATTACACCATGGATGAATTCTTGAGTGATGAGGGCATTAAACATCAATATTCCGCTGCGTATACCCCTCAACAAAATGGTGTTGCGGAAAGAAAGAACCGTACACTTATTGATATGGCAAGAACTATGATGGCCGAATTCAAGTCTCCATACAATTTTTGGGCCGAAGCCATCAACACTGCTTGTCATCTAACCAACCGGCTCTATCTCCGCCCATTCACTAAAAGACTCCGTATGAACTTCTTGGTGGTAAAAAGACGAACCTCTCTTATATTAAAGTTTTTGGTTGCAAATGTCAAGTTTACATTAAAGGTTCTAAATTACCTAAGTTTGGGCCTAGAACTTTTGAAGGCATATTTGTTGGTTACGCCAAGGATTCCCACACTTATAGGGTCTTCAACATATCCACCGGGTGTGTTGAAGAATCTATGAATGTGGTATTCCATGAGGATAATGGCTCCCAAGTAGGGCAAGTTGATCTTGATGATGTAGGTGATGAGCCCTCCTCCATCGCCATAGGAAGAATGGGTATAGGTCCCCTTATACCCATTGAGGAACCCCTTGTGGCAACGGAGTTGGACTCAAGCTCGACGCAAGTGGAGCCTTCTACATCAACCATTGACCAAGCGGCAAACCAAGAACAAGCTCAAGATCTACAAGATGATACCAACCATCATGATGATGATCAAGATCCACCCAATGATAATGGTGGTCAAGATGTTGGTGATCTCTCACCAAGAACTCCAACCCACTCTCGGATTAATCAAAATCTAGATGAAGGAGATGATGAAGATGCACCTCCAAATGAGAGACCCTCAGATGCTCTTGCTCGTCGAGTGGCTAGCAAGGCCGTGACATTACATCAAAAATCTCTCTATCAAAAGAACATCATTGGTGGTCTTGGAAGGAGTGTGTCCACTCGGAGGCAACTATTACTCTTTTGTGGTGTCCATGCTCATATATCACATTTTGAACCTACCAAGGTGTATGAAGCTCTTGAAGATGAAGATTGGGTTCATGCTATGCACGAAGAGCTCCATAACTTTGAGAGAAACAAAGTATGGTCCCTAGTGGAAAGACCCAAGAACCATAATGTGATTGGAACCAAATGGGTGTTCAAGAACAAGCAAGATAATCATGGACAAGTGATTCGCAACAAGGCTCGTTTGGTTGCTCAAGGCTACTCTCAAGTCGAAGGACTTGACTACGGTGAAACTTTCGCTCCCGTAGCTAGACTTGAATCCATTCGTATATTGCTTGCATTTGCTTCTAGCTATAAATTCACTTTATATCAAATGGATGTTAAAAGTGCATTTCTAAATGGTCCACTTAATGAGATGGTATATGTTAAACAACCTCCGGGGTTCGAAGATCCCAAGTGTCCTAACCATGTCTACTTACTCCATAAGGCTTTGTATGGCCTCAAACAAGCCCCACGTGCTTGGTATGATCACTTAAAGGAGTTCCTAGTAGACCGTGGTTTTGCACTTGGGGTAATCGATCCCACACTCTTCACCAAGAGCGTAAATGGAGAATTCTTTGTATGCCAAGTATATGTTGATGATATTATATTTGGTTCTACTAATGTCTCTTTTGTAGAACAATTTGCTAAGTTAATGACAAGCGAATTTGAAATGTCTATGATGGGTGAATTAAGGTTCTTCCTTGGTTTTGAGATTGAGCAATATGACGAAGGAACCTTTATTTGCCAAGCTAAGTATACTCAAGACATGCTCAAGAAGTTTGATATGTCAAATGCAAGCCCAGTGAGATTTCCAATGGCAACAAACGTGAATCTAACACTAGATCACGAAGGTATTCCGGTTGACCAAAAGCTTTATCGTTCTATGATTGGTTCCCTGCTTTATCTTTGTGCATCTAGACCGGATATCATGTTTAGTGTGGGTTTGTGTGCAAGATTTCAATCTAACCCCAAAGAAAGCCATATGACTGCTGTCAAAAGAATTCTTAGGTACTTGGTTGATACTCCCAATCATGGTCTTTGGTATCCTTCAAATACAAGCTTTGATCTTGTGGGGTATTCGGATGCGGATTGGGCCGGCGACAAAGTGACGAGAAAATCAACCTCGGGTGCTCGCCAATTTCTTGGTAGGTCACTTGTGTGTTGGTCTTCGAAGAAACAAAATTGCATATCCACCTCCTCCACGGAAGCCGAATATATTGCAGCAGCAAGTTGTTGTTCACAATTACTATGGATGAGACAATGTCTTGAGGATTTCGGAATTAAGAAAAAGACATTGCCTCTTTTATGTGATAATGAAAGTGCTATAAGAATTGCTCACAATCCCGTGCTCCATGGCAAGACCAAGCATATTGAAATACGGTATCATTTTATCCGTGATCATGTGGCCAATGGAGATATCTCTCTTTCATATATCAACACCAAAGATCAACTCGCCGATATATTCACAAAACCACTTGACGAGAAGAGATTCAAGGAATTGAGGGGAGAAATCAATGTGGTGTGTGCAAGCAACTTTGTTTGATTAAGAATCTTGGATACACACCTCTCTAGAGTTTTATTTGAATTCTAGATGTAGGCATGGATTTAGGGGGAGTGTTGTCCTAAAACCATTGGACTCTCCCTCCCCCCATTATGCAAATAGCAATGTTTTCATTTGATGTCTCAAGAATATTCACATATGAGCTTAAATGATGAGTTTTGGTTATGCACCCAAGATATATCTTCGCGGTGGCATGCCATACACTCATATATGGTGGCCTAGGCCACCGACCTTTCTCTCAAATACATTCATATTTTCTCATTTGCCATTTTCCTTGTACCACACTCAATACTTCTTATTTCGACTTTCTATTTTGAGTGGAGTTTTCATCATGTTTTGCATCTCCCCCGGATCACTCAATGGATGCTCTATGGTATTTCTAATGATACAAAGTGCTCGGAAGTCAAGAAAATCAAAACAAGCAAAGATGGATGAAGACGGAGAAAAATGTGCCTTCCTGGGCTGGGCCGGCCTCTGACCCGGCCCAGGCCGGCTCCCAGGCCGGCGCCCTCGGGTTCTAGCCCGGCCTCACGCCCGGCCCCGGCCGGCTCCCAGGCCGGCGCTCTCGGGTCCGTGCCCGGCCTCGCGCCCGGCCCCGGCCGGTCCTCAGGCCGGCTCGCTCGGGAACTAGGCCGGCCTCCCGCCCGGCCTTGGCCGGTTCCCAGGCCGGCTGCCTCGGGTGCCCAACCGGCCTCACGGCCGGCCCCGGCCGGTTCCCAGGCCGGCGCACCTGGGAACTTAACTGCACCAAGGGGACTTCGACCTAGGGTTATCCCACTTCTTCCCCTCCATGCCTCTCTCCTCCATTGTTGCCCTCCTCCTAAACTCAAGCTCCTCCACCTTCCCCTCCGTTTCAACCACAACAAACTCCTTCCCCTCCACAAATTGGTGAGAGAATCACCCGATCTCTCACCCTATCCACATAGTTTCGCTGTTTGTGTGCCGATTTGAGGTGGATCTTCACCTTAGATTGGTGTGTTCTTCTCAAGACTTGAGATGGACGGTTGGGGTGATGATTGGGAGGAGTTCCCTCAGTCAAGCAAGGCCGGAGCAGCCAAGGGGAGCAAGACGTTTGATGGGCTTGATGATATTGTGGATGACTATGATGCTCAATCCTCCATGCCCAAGACCAAGAGACTCAAGAAGGCCGCGGTCAGAAAAGGCAAATCGAAGCAAGCTCCCAAGCCAACGGGAAATCCTCTGCCTCCGCCTCTTGTGAACCCCGATGAACCGGTACGTGCTACTTGGGTCAAGGTGCCTACTCTCGAGTTTGAGAAAGATCGATTAGTGTTCAACCCTTATGCATTTGGCAATAGCACCTGTCCGGATGACCCTAGATTCTATTGCAAGATGCATCAGCAAATATATCATCAATGCATTAATAAGAAGAAGAACAAGCATGTGCCTACCTCCTATTTTAGTGTTGAGCATACTAGGGAAGTATGGCCAGATGTGATGGAGCTTATGGATTACCATCAAATTTCCAAGCTCATGCCAGTTAGCACTCCGTATTCCCCCGAGTTACTCAAACAATTCTATGCCACTGTTCATTTCTCCACCGTGCCCAAGAGAACTATGACTTGGATGTGTCACACTACAGTTTGCACGGCTACTCTGGCAGAGTTTGGGGAATTATTTCAACTTGAGGAACTTCCTTTTGCTCCGTGCTATAGTCGTCTCCATTGCTCCAAAGTTATGCCGGCTGAAGTTGGGCTTCGCCATTGCTATCCACCGGGAATAGGGCTCCGTGGAAAGATTTCCAAGATTTCTTGGATGTATCCCTACTGGAGAGTTGTTCAGGGCATCCTGAGAAACAATCTCAATTGCAAATATGGAGAAAAGGGTCAAGTTCGCCAGCGGATGATCAACCTTCTAAACCAGATTGTTCCCCTCTACATGAGAAAGAAGCAAATTGATATTCTTGACTACATGTGGCAAGAGATGCGCTTGGTGGTTCTTATGAACAAGGTTCCCGTGTATGATCCTTATCTGCAGACTCTTTTCAACACCAAGTTAAGCCCTGAGGTGATTGCGTCATATGATATGTATGTGCCTTCTCTTGTTACTATACCTGCTCCTCCTCCAGATGCACCTGTCTATGTTCCTCCATATCGTGGTCAGAACGTTGAAGATGAGGATGGTGAGGTTCCTAAGAAGCAAAATGTTATCATCAAAGCACTCAAGAAGATGAACTGCTTCTTTGCGATGCAAAGGAAATCTGACTACAAGGCCTATGCCAAACAAAAAAGCTACAATCGCAATCAGCGTGCCATTATGACTCAGCTTAATCTTCCGGTTGCTTCTGCAAGCTCAGAGGAAGTCTCAGAGGTCACCTACATGGCACAGAATAAGTACACCTTATGGTTTGGCGATGATGCCTCTTCTCTTGCTCCTTATTGGCAAGGGGACCCTGGTCAGTCGAGCTCCGGTCCAGCTGCACATGATGATGAGTATGATGTTGAGGATGAAGAGGAGGATGATGATGATGATGATGATGATGATGATGATGATGATGAGTGATCATGGCTCTCACTGCTTTTTCTCCCTTTTTGGTGTCTTGATGCCAAAGGGGGAGAGATTACTATCCGGGGATTTGCATTACATTTGCGTCTTCATCGTTTGTGTTTGTGTTTCCCTTCTCATTTGCATGTTTCTTAAGTGAACTTTATTCGTGAACTCTATTTGTGAACTCTATGTGTTATATTGTAAGGATAATCCTGGACCTCCAATCTTTATTGTAAGGATAATCTTGGATCCTCGTTATGTTATTGTAAGGATTTCCTCCATCTATTATCTATTCTTGCGAAGTGATATTATTCCAAGGTGAGAAAAGTGCTCTTCCCATATGAGGACTATGGTAAGAACTACCGTATGCCTTTATTTACTATCTATCACTTGTTCCCATTTGCTCACATAGTATATATATGTCTATCTATCACTTGAGCAATGCTTTTGTTGAATACCTTGTTGGCTTGAAAGCTCTAGGGGGAGTTTCACTCAAAACTTAGACATGCTTAAATGAGACTTATTTTGCAAATCCTTGTGTTGTCATCAAACATCAAAAAGGGGGAGATTGAAAGGACATTGTCCGATAATCTTGTTTTGACGTTTGATTACAACACTTGGAAGTATTTAACATACTCTCTAGTATCAACAGGAAATATGCAAAAAGGAAGAAATGTCGTATTGTCGGAAATGCAACAGGAAAGAATGGAGTTTCAGCAGGCTGGCCGGCCCCCAGACCGGCCTAGGCCGGGCTCCAGGCCGGCGGCGTCTGGTGGGGGTCCGGCCCCCAGACCGGCCTAGGCCGGGCTCCAGGCCGGCGGCGTCTGGTGGGGGTCCGGCCCCCAGGCCGGCCTTGGCCGGGCTCCAGGCCGGAGGCTTCTGGTGGGTGGCCGGCCCAGGCCGGGCTCCAGGCCGGCGGCCCTGGTTGTTCCAGTTCGATGATCGTTGGCCGCCCCCTGGCCGGCCTGGGCCGACCTTCAGACCGGGCCCCCCTTTATGTCCAACGGCTACATTTCGGGAGGGGGTACTTATACCCCTTCATCTACCTCGGGACAACTACCACGACCAAAAGAAGAACACCACCATTGTTTGAAAGCTTCAAATCGATAGATCTCCCTCTCTAGCCACTCAATCACTTAGTCCTTTGGAGATTTGAGAGAGGAGACCTAGATCTACACTTCAACCAAACCAATTAGATTTCCCCCTTGATTTGTGAGAGGGGGCTTGCTACTCTTGGTGTTCATTGGAACCCTAAGAGGTTGTGGTCCTTCGGAGCTTTGGGAGCTACGAAGACTTTGCCGGGAGCCACCAATTAAGTTGTGGTGCGTGCCCCGGCCTTGGGCATCGAGTCTTGGCAGCTCGGTGCATTTGGTGAAGACCCTCCAACTTGTGGAGTGTGCTTCATCCTTGTAAAGGTTCTAGTTGTCAACCTCAACGGCAACATAGTGACAAGTGCCTCGCCACATCGGTGGTAAGTCACAACGGAGATACGGTGTGCCATATCAAGGCTACTCGGTGTTTCACTTTGGTGAACACCGCGCCGCTCCAACGGAGATTAGCTTCCATTGGGAAGTGAACTTCGGGATAAATCTTCGTGTCATCTTGTTGTTTATCTTTGCACTTACCTTTACTTGTTAGCACTAGCTTACTATATCTATATCTTGCGCTAGTGATCTTTTGCTCATCATATAAGGTTGTTCACCTAGTTGCATATTCTAGACAACTTATATTTGAGCAATATCTATTTAAAACGAAAAAGAATTAAAATTTGTAGTTAACCTATTCACCCCCCCCCCCTCTAGTTAACCTCATCGATCCTTTCACCCTGTGAATCAAAGGAGGCCATAATGTGAGAGGGAGATGAGAATGCTTCAACCTTGATCCAACGGTGGGGTTTATAAGAAACTGGTCATAGGTGTTTCTTTTTTATACATTAATGTTTGCCAAATATTGAGGTGGCTATAAGCAAATGTTTTCAATGAAATGGTTATTTTAGAAGCACACTTAAGAAAATTTGACTTGGGACAAAACTTAAAATGCACTTATGTTGTCCGCATGTAAAGAAAATCGTAAACCAAAGCAACAAAATAGATAAAACTGGACTAATTACTGGAGTTCGTGTGTGGCCATGTGTGTCATGCTTTTGACTAATTACACAATACCACCACAACCTCTAATCTCAGCCCATTCAAAACTGCATTGCTAATTACATGAATCAATTTAACAAAAACTAATAGATTTTCTATGATGTCGTGCAATCCAAGGATCGCGGTTTGGGTTGCTAGCCTCATATCGAAATTGCCGCATGTGGAAGCGGGATATTCCTCTAGCGGAAATTACGGACGAGAGAATTTGGACGCCACGCCTCAAATTGTTATGGCAGGTCGAAGAATATCGTGGTTGCCCCAATAGTTTTACCGACCGTAGCATCTAACACCTTTTTCTTGCAAAAAAAAGATGTTGCCCACATACATTGTCAAAACAAATAAGAAAAACCACATCTTTGAAAAAATAAAAGGGGGAAGCAAAGGTAGAAACTAAGATGATATAGTATATTAATTTATTTTAAGAAAAATCTACCTTGAGATGAACATCGAAGGTGTGCCTCAAGTGGAACCTAGTGAGACTGATTTTCTTTTATCAACATTTTATCACGACGAGCACAATAAATCAGGGCATTAGAAATTTATGTTTGACGGTAAGTGTGGAGAGGCGCGGGAGATATTTTCGGGGAAGTTGGCATTTGACCCGGCCAGAATTTTCTGTTCCCATCTCATCCTTCGGCATAAACTCTTCTCATCTCGTCTCCTACCCAGTGCCTGCTCGTCTCCTTATCTCCCGCCGCCACTCCAATCTCAGGCTACCGGCTAGCTCCGCCGCTGATGCTCGTAGATCCTAACTCCTCTCTGATTCACCTCCCCATTCCCACCACCATATCTTTTAACCTCTTCCTGAAATGTACCACCCACCTAACCCTAAACCACTGACCGGCAAAGGCGATCTACAAGTTCTATTGGCGTGCTCGTCGAGGGCAAGCCACCCGGAAGAACCCCTCGCCTGATCGTATGATTGAGGCCGTCGACGCGGCGGTCGCGTGTTCGGTAGCGGCTGGTGCTCCGCCATGCCCGCGGTGCTCAAACTCACCACCGCGCCAAATTACAGAACGTCGAACACTTCGCAAAGATTGGGGATCTCGTGGTAAGTTAGGGGCAATCCCAAGTCAAGTTCGAGGCAATCCAGGGTGTCGTTTCTCGTTTCCCTCTTTCAGTTTCTTCTCGCCTTTTCCCGAGGCTTGATCCGGTTACCCTTTTTTTTGCATGTAGCAGGATCGGTTTCATGTAAAAGGACAGTTTATTTTCAGGTTACATCTCATGCTGACGGAATGATCTGGTTAAATTTTGGTCTGTTGTTAATATCAAATCCGAAATTTCCGCAAAATAACTAGTTCTGTTTTTAGATTGTGTATTATTCGAATCTAGAAACAGTTGTTGCTTACTGGCTCGTCTAGTTGTCGAACTATAACCTATTTGCGTTTGTATTCTCATCTATAAATAAGCACAGTCGTTGTATTTGTTGCAGCCTTGCAGAATGATTAGTCAAGCGTAGCTTCAGAGTTGGGACAAGCCGTCAGAATATCACCGGAACTAGACAAAATGAGCACAACCAGGTAAAGATATCTTAATATTTGCTTGTTTGGGGTGGCTAGATGTCAATCACTCCCGCTCATAGCTCAGTATTAATTTCTCTCATGCTTTGATATTCTGTTTTTATACAGTGGATACTAATAAGACGTGGGAAACATCATGCAGTCAAGAAATCCCCTGGACTGACAGTAGGCATCCTAATTTGTTAAAATGCCACTGTTTCTAGATAAAATTTATTCAGAATGGTAACACGAATCAAGAAAATGCCAAGGTTCATTGTTTATCTGAGTCTTGTGATCATCTATTGGACAAATATGTTGTGCCACTCTAAGTCACTTGTTTCATAGATTTCCTTATGTTTGTTTTTTAATGCCTCTTTGGTTTCTTACGGTGTTCTTGCACAAAGGAGGTCAAATCTTGACTGAAATCAAAACCACAAAGCAAGCTGTAAAGTAGGATACTACAAAGCCAGTGCATGGTAGCGCTGAAAGGAACAAGCCAAGGTATCAACCAATCACTACAGTGCTTTCTTTGTCTTTGTATAGTCACTCTTATAATTTATCTGAACAAAAAAAAACACTGAAGATGTAAAAATTGTTCTAATATTGCTCATTAGAATCTTTACTGCCTTCAAGGACCCATTAAGTACTTTGACTCAAGCGTCTTTGAATCAATTGGCTGAGTACTCTGTTTTCCCAAATTCATACTAGTCTTGCCTTTGTTTCTTTGGATGCAAACCTTGGTCAAGCAGTTTGCCGTGATTTATTTAATGTTTATCACATGGAGCCTCTCTTATTATCATGTCATGCTAGCCAAGTGTGAACTTTCTAGCTGTGCCTGTTAGATTAAGTGTTTAGCTTTTGATCTTTCTGTACATGCTTACGGACAATGTCTTACTATTGCTAAATATATTGTCTTCATTCAGTTAATCTAGGAAAGAAGCATGCACATTGGTGCTTAGCAAGGTGAAGATATCCGTAGAGCAAAATTGTATGCCTTTTGGCTTCGACTCAAGGTGAAGATACCCCATTTGCACGTTTTTGAGCATATACGTACTAGAATTCAGTATACCCTTCCTACTAATTTTTGCCACTTTGATACTAAAATCGGAATTTTATTTTTGCAGGCCCAAAAGATCTGCAGTGACTGCCTATATTTGGATATCAGCTCCGAGATTGTCTAAAGGCAGAATATAGAAGGAATATATATAGGACTAGTTAGACGTCATATTTTGAAGAATGATTGTATTGTATGTTTTGTATTCTTGATATAGTTTTCATGTACCGAATGGTGAATCCAATAATAAATATGTAATCTTCACAATGTTGTTTATTCTGTGATTTGTGTATTGTGATATGTCTTTGGAAAAGTAAATTTTGTCATTACAAAAACTTCTACAATATTTAGAACCGCTCAAACTATTCAACGCAGAAAATAATAACTATTTTGAAATATTTTTTTTTAATCTGTATAAGGTGTACCAACGCATACAAATGCTGCTCCAACTCCGTTGGTATTTTTGCAACGCTTTATGGACTGGTTACCAACGCATCAAAGTGGGTAACTGTTTAGAAAGTACTCGGGAGTGAAGAACATACGCTTATGTTTGCTTTTTTATATTTCGTAAATCGTTAAGCATCCACATATTGCTACTGGCGCCGGAGGTATAGAAGCATGCAAAAATTCTACACGGTGAATACTTTTCCATGAGTATCCAAACAAACACATCTTCATTGGACACGGCTTAATTAAAAAAGGCCACCCGCCGGAGATATGTGCGTATCTATACTCGTCTCTATACATTTTCCCAACATCAATATCTCTACTACTACTAGTTAAAAACATAAAACATTCTCCACTCCACCGATTTTTGGTCTAGCCGTACTCTCTATCGATTTTTCTTGAAGGGATAGGGAGGGGAGGGGGACCACCTGAATATAAATTAATGAACGTAAGTTTTTACATAATCACGCTACGCCACATATTCATGTGTTCCATATGAATCGGTCCTACACCGATCAGTCCACAAAATAAGTTTTTTTGAAGACCATTACCGTAGGGGAAGCCCCTACAGTGTATTTTCAAATATATAAAAAGAGGGAACGTCCAGGTATTACAACAAGTACATCAAGGAGGAAGGAAATCAAATGAGGGAAACATGAAAAAGAAAATAAATGGTCTTCAAAAAAGCTACAGGACTAAATCTCTGACCCAAAGACAGAGATCCTGCACCAAATGAGGCTTGACACGATGTTGATGAAGAAGCATATCAGATTTGAATTTCACTATCCACCTTCCCAAGGAAAATTGCTGATCATTGAAGATGTAGTCATTTCTAGCTTTCCAAATATTCCAAGCTGAACAAGCAAAAGTCTCCAAGAAACATGGACCAGTATATGATCTTTGAGCATGTTTAATTCTACTGAAAAGAGGCCTCAGATTATCCCAATCGAATTGGATGGCATCCCAGCAACTTGCAGCAAAAGGGCAGGTGAAGAATAAGTGCTCACTAGTCTCAATTTCTCCTGTGGAACACATATTACAAGCAGGTCCCCCCTCAACCTGCCAATGCTTCCGAAGCATGACATCCTTTGTGTTCAGCTTATCATAAAATAAAAGCTAGAGAAAAACCTTAAGCTTCGGTAGACACCTTGATCTCCAGATATCTTTTATCCCCTGATCACATTGGAGCTGTGCGAAGGCGAAGTTGTAGAATTTTGCTGCACTGTAAGTGTTGTTGCCCCACACAAAAACCTTTGTGTCTAACTGTAAAGCAGAAAGATTATAATTCTGCAACATGAACTGAATTTCACGGAGCTCATCAAACGCTTGAGTCGATAGAGGAAGTGCAAAACCATCAGCCGGCCCTGACATCCGACTAACAGATGAGACAGAAACATCCTCATTGAGTGCAAAGGAGAACAGGTGAGGAAAGACATCGCAAAGCAGCTCATCACTGTGCCAAAAATCTTTCCAAAATAGAGTGGACTCGCCATTACCAATAACTGAACGAGTAATGCTTCTGTACGTATCAATAAGACTGAAAACATCACGCCACCAAAAAGATCCACGAGAAGATTGGGCATGTGGCGGTTCAGGCCCATACAATGACCAGACAAGGGTCACCCATGGGATATCAGCGTGGCTAAAGAATTTATGCAGGTGTTTTAGTAACAATGCTTTGTTCTGTAGTTCCAAATTTGTCACCCCCAGACCTCCATATTTTTTAGGTCTGCACACCAAGGACCAAGCAGCAAGAGAATGCGGACTGCCCCCTCTCCCTTCTTTAGCCCATAAACAATACCTCCTCACACGATCAAAAGATTTAATAATTGTCTTGGGAAGTTTCAAAGAACACAGATAATGGGTGGGCAGTGATGAAAGGACCGATTGAACCAGAGTGAGACGGCCACCATAATCCAGAAAACGAGCAGATGCATTCAACCTTCTCTCAACCTGATCCACAATGGGGGCGAGATCAGCTACAGTTGGCCGCATAGTGCCCAGCGGCAGTCTGAGATAAGGGAAAGGGAGCTGTCCAGTGGAACAACCAAAGAGTTGAGCAAGATCGCCAAGTCTTGCTTGATTAATGTTGAGTGGCATCATACAGGTCTTTAAGTAATTCACTTTCAAACCCGTAGCAGTAGCAAACACCTGAAGCAGATTTTTCAGAACAAGCAATTGCCGAGGGCAAGCTTGCATGATAAGCAACGTGTCGTCTGCATATTGAACAATCGGAAAATCCGAATTTGGGATATCAAGAGGAGCCGTGATGTCCCCTGCTTCAGAGAGGTTGTTAATCAGTGATTGCAGTAAATCGGCCCCCTCCACGAATAGGATTGGTGATAGAGGATCACCCTGACGAACTCCACGCTTACAAGCAAATTTCTTCCCCGGAACCCCATTAAGTAGCACCGACGAAGTACCCGTATAAAAAATGGCACGTATCCAACCAATCCATCTGTCATCAAAACCTTGTCCTCTTAGAATCTGGATGATGGCATTATGATCAATAGTGTCGAAAGCTTTTGCAAAATCAAGTTTTAAAATAACTGCAGGTCTGCCAGACTGCTTGACTTGATGAATATACTCGAAAACCCAAGCAACACAATCCTGGATTGTTCTGGACTTAAGAAAGCCATATTGATTGACATGTACAATGTCAAGTATTTTCTTCTGAAGTCTATTAGCTAAGAGCTTGGTGAGCAATTTGAAACTTGAGTTGAGAAGGGAAATTGGTCGATAATCATTGGGGCCAACAGGAGAGCTAATCTTCGGAATTAGGGTAATGAAAGCATCATTGATGCTCTGTAGATTGACAGCACCCTCCCAGAACTCATCACATAATCTGTAAAAGTCAAATTTGATGATGGGCCAGCAAGTTTTAATAAACATCCCATTAAAACCATCCGGCCCCGGGGCCTTGTCAGATGGGAGGTCATTCACGGCAGCATCAATTTCAGCCCTACTGAACCTTGAGGAAAGGGCCGCCAGGTCATCATGATGCGTTAAGTGGGATGTGAAGTCAAAGGATTGATCAATTTGAATGTTTGAACCCAGGCGATCCGTGAAGGTTTCTCTGAGAATTCCCGCCTTCTCATGATGGTTGGTTGCCACTGAGCCATCCTCTCTCATGAGAGAAGAAATCACGTTCTGCCTGTATCGAATTGTTGCCATTGCATGAAAGTATGATGTATTCTCACTATTTAATTTGGCCCAACGCGCCGTACATCTTTTCTTCCAATATTCTTGCTTGCAAACCGATAAATGGCTTAGTTTAGACTTGACCACATTCTTGAAGTTCCATTCTGTGATATGCAAATCTCTATTCTCCTCAATCTCATCCATCATGAATATGGTTCTATTACAGTTTTCCACTAGCCGATTAATCACCGAAAAACTTGTGCTCCAATTGCGAAGCCCCTTACGAAGCAATTTGAGTTTGGCTGATATGCATCTAGCAGCATCGCCTGGACAGTGGATATTCCAAATGGAGCTAACCACATTCATGAATACAGGCATTTGGATCCAAAAGTTTTCAAACCGAAAAACCTGAGCCTTCGGAATAGAAGTACCAATAGATACCACACATGGGACATGATCAGAGGTGGGCCTAGACAGAGGGTTTACCATGGTGTTAGGGTATTGCAAGGTCCAATGAACAGATGTGAAGAACCAATCAAGTTGCGTGAGTATTGGGTTAGCCTGCATGTTACTCCATGTGAAAGCCCTCCCTTTAATTGGCAATTCAATAAGCCCAAGAAAATTAATAACCTCATTAAAAGTTTCAATATTAGCCAGGTTTGCTCCTGGCCTATTTCTGCTGTCAGAGTAACGATAAAAATTGAAATCACCAAGGATGATCCAGTGGTCCTCATCCGAGAAATCAAGACTAAACAGCCAGGCGATGAAGTTCTCCCTTGCTAAACCCTCACAAGGACCATAAACATTAACCAAGGTAAACTGTTCAAGAGAATGTTTAGATGTAAAGTGGATCACCTGCCCAAAGATCTCTTGCTGGACTAATTGTCCCAAAAACATATTGCCAATCCATATAACCAGAAGGCCCCCAGATGCTCCTTCTGAAGAGACATAGGCGAATTGATCGAATCTTTTAGGCACAAAATTACGGATAAAACTCATATCAATCTCCCCACGTTTTATTTCCTGGAAGCAAATAATAGCTGCTAAACTTTCTTCAATCTTGTTGCGAATCATGGGCCACTTCAAAGGATTATTAATACCACGAATATTCCAACACAAAATATTCCATAGACGATTTATAGAACTCATAGATAAACAAATAAGTCACATCCAGACCAACAAAAAAGACAGTGTAGTTGCATCCCAAGCTTCAGTTGGATCTCTCTTGTTGCAGACGCTCCTCTGAAAGCTCAACTGGATCAATATTGCATTCTTCAACTCCGATTCTTTGCATCTCTGAAATTTGCATAACAACCGGGGGAGAGGCCCTTGACACCGAGGAGCTACGATGACGGGTATCACGGGAAGGGATAGTAACATGCATAAATCCATCATTGTTAAATCTGGGGCTGCGACGAACTTGGGTAATGACTAGAGGAGTAGGAGCTAGCTTACGTGCACAGGAATGAGTGGTAGGACAAGGAACCGAGGAAGGATCAGAGGTTTCGGCAACAGAAAACTGACCCTCGGAGAGGCTGATCTGCTCCAAGCTGTGAGCCTCATGATGCTCCAGAACAAACCCCAAATCCAGACCAGCTAAATCATCAGCCTCAGGAAGAGAAACAGTACCATTTTGTTGCAGTGCACCATCAATAGGGTCAACCAGCTCCTCAATGACTACAGAACTCGTGGAAGGGAAGAGGTCATGCAGAAACATGGTATCAATGGCAAAGTTCATAGGGGGAGAAGCATCAGAAGGCTGCATACACCAGATCACCGCATCAATCATAACATCACGAATAGTGGTGATCAACTGTTCCACCGAGAAGCTAGCCGATGCAGAGTGAGCTGGTTCAGCAAACAATCCTATCCTCCTGGTGTAAACTTGTCTCATCATCCATCCCAAGAAAGACAAGAACAAGGGGAAGCTGGGGATAACCAAGGGCTGACCAGGGCCACCTGCTCGCACAAAAATCAACCTAGTGATCATGTCCCCAGTCAACATAGCAGTTGCAGCAGATTCCACCTCCTCAATGTGTTCATTCCATGCATCCAGAGCATGAGCGGTCAACCTAGGAGCCGAATCATCAAGAGGAACACATTCATTGATCAGACTTTTCTTAACCCAAACTTTACACTGATTGCATTTAATTTCTTTGTGACCAAAGCCCCTACAATTTCGGCACCAAATCTTCGGACAAAAAACAATCTCATGACCCCATGAATGGCAGAAAGAACAATAACTTTTAATGGGACAATTCCGAGATTTGTGCCCCCAGCCGAAACATTCCAGGCATTTAATGTCATTGGTACAATCACGACGGAAATGCCCTAATTCCAGACAGCGAAAACAGGAGCTTAAGGGGCCAGAAAGTTCAGAATCCCTTAATGGGTCCAATGGACCCTCGTGGGTTGGGTCTGTAATCTCAACAGGAGAAGAACAAACAGAGCAACGTGAGCCCAATAACTGACAATCCTGGCAAACTCCTGGGCAGTCCATACGCAGGTGGTCTTTCAGAGAGCATCTAGAGCAGCGGCTCAAGAATTCAAACACAATATTCTTGGGCGGGACAAAAGGCAAATTCAATGCTGACATAATCACTTGTGAATTATAGCCTGCTTGACGCAGGTCCTCTAAATGCTCCAGCATGGAAACAGGTAATGAGGCGCATAAACTGCGGGAGTTACGGTCATTAAAGAAAATACGGTCCCTTGATTGACGGATTTCAAAACGACCCGGCTCCGAAAAAGATCCAAAATGAATTCCTGCCACATCGCCGGCGCTGCCCTCACCTGACTCCGACGGAGAAGAACAGATTGGAACTTCCAAAGAACCAAATTTAAAAGACGAGGGTGCGGTTGCACATGAACATGACTAGACTGACCAGATAGATCAAACTTTGCAAGCTCCATACAGGCAGATGGATCTTTCGCAGCACTTTGACGCAGGAAACCTAGATTAGGCCTGAAGGCAGTAGGCGATCGCTGAGAGGCCTCAATATTTTCATCATTAGAAAACCAAGCATTGTCACCCAAGTGATCAAAACCAGAAACCGCAGGATGAATACCTCTGAAGAGACTGAAATGACAAACAAAGTCTGGCCAAATACGGTCTCTCAGTCCGTAAATAAAATGTCCAACATGATTAGAAGCCACCGAGAACCGAAAGCGCCGATCCGAAAGCTTGTATACTCGAAAACCAGAACTTATCCCACCAATGCAAGACTGAAGAGCCAAACCAACTGATTCCTCCGAGAGTGGAAAAGAGGCCGAGGAGAAGGAAACCACAAGGAAGAATTCTTTGCGGCCAGGGGAAGGAGAGAAATGAACCGATGAGCCAAAGCGCCGACGAACCTGAGCCTCGACCGCAAGGCCGGGGGAGAACTCCCAATGAAGAAGCGCCTCCATGATCAGATCTTGCCGCCATGGGAGAGGGTGGAGGTGGAGGAGGATGGGTGGGAGAGGAGAGCCGCCATCTACTGGTAACTATTGTTGACAAGCTTAGGGATACCAATTGGAAACTAAAATCAATTGAAAAATTCCACAAAATAAGTTTGTTCACCATGTTCGTAACTGTTAAGACTAATGTTGATTAATATCTCTAAAACTGTGGTGTTTCGAGCATCCTAAAATCTTCCAGACGAGGAGCATGGCGGATGGGAGGCCGTGTGACAGGTTAGTCTTCCGGTGACCAGTGGAGGTGGCAAAGTATGGGTTGATGTCCAACTTGTTTCCATATGGGGCGTGTCTCCATGCACGTGAAAGAGAGGTGATTGCCGTCCTCGATCAGGTGGTTGCAGCGCGGACAACTGGCCTTGGGGACGATATTCTTCTTGGAAAGGTTCGCTCTAGTATCCAACCCATCAAAAGGTGCATCAATTCAATTAATTAAGTAGCAATTCAACCAATCATTTTAATTTTCATTTATTTTAGCAAAATATCATTAATCAACTGCATTTACATCTCTACTCTTTTCACCCTACTATGAATCACACCGTACTTGACCTGTATTTTTCCATATTATTCGTACTCCCGAATGAAAAAAAAAACTCCGCCCTTAGAAAACACACGCATGCAGACACGTCGACCGGGTAAGGGAGGGTGCGGCAGGGAAAGTCACCGGTGACGAATAAATTATCACGGGAGCGACGCACTGACAATTTGCATAGTCTAGATATAATAACGGAACTACTCTGCATCCGACACTTTGTGTCCGATTTTCATCCGTCGGTCCACATTCATTAGCTGATGCCACTGAACGCCGATCGTTCCCGTCGGACAAACATCGTACAAAACTTCGTCGGATGCATAACAATGCTCTATAAAAGCATACCAAGAACTAGATTAGATTATTCTGTGAAATCATTTGACTTGATCTCCTCCGGTATTTCCTTCTTGCCGTAAACAAAGCGAAGCCTGATCACACCAACAACAAAAATCATCAGCACGCTATTTTGTGATTAATTGATTCCTCCATTTCTTACTCGAATTTCTTTTCCAAGACTCGATCCACGCATGATTACATATTTTGTTATATGAGATTTCATATTTTGTTATATGAAATCATTCTACCTGATTTCCTAGGATTATTTCCTTCTCGCACTTATTTTGCGATTTCTTACTCGAATTTCTCTTCCAAACATCAATCACGCATGCTCCTGCCAAACTCGCTCGCCCGTGAACAGCACTGGCACTCTAGCCCTCCCCCTACTTTCCCAGAAAAAGAGGCAAGCGATTTCGAACGTTTGAATCTCGCGGCTCTTCGCCTGGCACCCCTCCATCGACCCAGTCCATGCACCCACACCCCTTACGCAAACGGTCCAACAGGCTGGCGGTCCATAGACCAGGTCCGCGTGGGCGCCTCCCCCTCCCACCCACCACCCCAATTTAAGCTTTCCCCTCTCCCCGTCCCATTCCGTTGCGTTCACACCTCCTCCAGTCCCATCAACAGCTCCAACCGAGGCTCCGAGAGAGGAAAAAATCGGGAAGGAGGAGGAGAGATGGCCGGAGCGACCGACTACGAGGAGCAGCGCCGGAGGACGGTGGAGGCCAACAGGCGCAAGATGGAGGAGCTCCGCCTGCACCACCTCTCCGCCGCCGTCCATGAGGCCGCCGCACCCAAACCCTCGCCGGTCAGATCGCCCGCACTCGCCCTGGCCTCCTCCGCCCGGTTTCGAATCTCCTGCTTGTTTATCTGACTCGCCTGCTTTCTCTCGCTCCGTGTCTCGCAGGCCAAGTCCGTGAAGCGGAAGCGGGCGCCGCGCGAGGCCGGCGAGGACGCGCCGGTCCGCCGCTCCGGCCGCGTCGCCAGCCTCCCCGAAAAGCCCAAGTACCGCTACGAGGTACGTCGTGGTGCATACCACTGAGGGTCTCAGTTCATCTCTGTTCCTTCGTTCAATTGATTATTACTACTTACCGAAGGACGCGTCTTTGGGGGAAATGTGTGCAGGACACCTACGCGGTCTTTGAGAAGAAGATCAGGAGGTAACGCATCGCCCGATTTCTTCCTCCTCTCCGGTGGAACATTCACAACCGTATGTGCACTCAGCACTCGCTTTCTTGGTTCTTTCGGAGCAGGGGGAAGAGGACTACCAGCACGCGGAAGGATCTGATCAACCGGGTGTACGCGACCGACGAGGCCAGGGAGTACGCCATCAACACGGCCGACGCGCTGCAGGAGAAGCTCGGCTCCGACCACCCCAGCTTCGTCAAGCCCATGACGCAGTCCCATGTCACCGGAGGGTTCTGGCTGGTGAGCACACATTGTTGCATTCGGTTCACTCGTTGCACGAACAGCACATTTTGGTGATTGTGGTTGTGGTGGTGGTGTGAATTTTGATTGCTGGCAGGGCCTCCCATTGCGGTTCTGCAAGAAGTATCTGCCAAAGGATGATGTGTGGATCACTCTGGTGGATGAGGCAGATGTAGAGACCCCCACATACTACCTCCACCTAAAGGCAGGTCTCAGCGCTTGCTGGAGAGGCTTCTCCCTGGATCATGGCCTTGTCGATGGGGACTGCCTAGTGTTCCAGCTGATCAACCCCACGAAATTCAAGGTGAGATTCAAATTTGTTCTGCATTACGCTATGCTATAAATACAAAATAAGTTTATGGTCAATTAATACCTCTAGTCCTTGTGCATCAAACTTAAATGGTTCTGTATGTTGTAGAACTGAATCGTTGAGCTAAGCTGCAGATCCACTTACAGATAATAACTTGCAAACTGTGCCTAATTATTTAAGCAGATTGACAAATTGGACCTGTTTGTTGCTGTAAACATTACTACAGTATTCAACATTTCTACGGAATTATTCATCCTAAGGAGATTGAACAGTGCCTGTAAATACCCGTTTTCTTGAGAGCCTGCCTTGGATTTGTCCATGAGTTGGAAGGAATTCCATTTATGGGCTAACAACTGGAAAATCATGTGTATCGCAGCTCACAATGCAATCTCTCTGATGTAAATGATGCAGGTGTACATTATCAGACAGAGTTCTTACTATAAAAAGAGCAAGCGATGAAGGCGTGAGATTCAGATAGGCACCTAGAGCAGGTATGTGTTGTTGTCAGCATTGGTTGAATACTTGAATCGAGCATTTAAAAGGTTTATTTCTGAGCATCTATTTGCTGTGTGGCTGAAATACTTGCGAAACTTATGTTTTGATATAACTTAATTTAATCTGCCTGGACTAGGTTTCCTGCATTGCAGTTAGTTTGTGAACTTGAAAAAAAGAAACAGCTGGACAAATTTTCCATTTCTGTCAAACTAGTTGATTTACATATTAGGCTATGGACTTGTTTTTGCTTGTCTTGCCCTGCCTGATATGTAGGTATTTGAACTGTACTCCACCTTTGCATGTAGATCTGTAGCTCCGGGCATCTAAATGTGCTTTCACAGTCCTTAAGGAAAGCCACACTCTTAGCTGAGTTCAGAAACAGCATTAATCTAGTACGCACTTTGCTTTGTCGGCAGTATAGTAGTATGACAAAACCACATATGGTGAACGAAATCGTTTCTGCATTCTAGTTTTACTAGTCTGTAACTTGCTGTTGTTCAGTGTGCTTGCTTGTCAATGATCACCAGCGCTCCTATTTCTTCTACTTCCCCACATATCCCTAGTTCCTTTCACTCTCTAATCCCATTCCCTTTTTACTAAGTTTTTCAGGCGTTTTTGGTGAATTAGATCTACCTGAAAGAATTGGACACACGAGTTGGCAAATGGGGACCGTGAACCATCTTCACTCTTCAGGCTTTAGGGTGACAAGACAATGTTCAAAATATGAACTTCATGGGTTCTCTTAGTAGTTATGTTTGGACTTATCTATGGGAAGTGTGCGACCACTTGTAAATTTTGCCTGTCATGACGCCCCATCCTTATTTCCATCCACCTATGTGTGACGTCCACTTTAATCTACTCTGCAAGCATGCTTAATCTGAGTGATTTGTTTTGTTCCTATGATCAATGTGCATGTTGGCATGTGGCTGTGTTCGATCTTTAGCTTTATAATTTTCAAGTAATATGGTGTTATGGGTTGGAATGTGTAGAATCTCCCTTTGGCTGCCACAACCTGAAGCTTAGATTCGTGCTCTCAGTTTATTTAGCACTAAAAGGGGTGGCAGGCTATGAATTATGATGTGATTTGGTTGTATATGAGGCGATGGAGATGAGAATGCTTTAACCTTGATCAAACGGTTGGGAGAGGAACCACTTGCAGGTTTATTTTTGTACACATTTATGCTGCCATATATTGAGGTGGCTATAAACAAACATTTTTTATGGAACTTAACTTCCAAGCTTACTGTCAATGAGCCAAAAACTCGTTCCATCCACCTTGGTAAGAAGCATACTTGTTAATGTACGTGGGAAGATTTGGAAAGTCTTCACCCTGTGTTTTCTCCAAACTGCCATGACACAAGCATGACTAGTGGTGTGTGATAGCCTATAATTTGTTTTGATAGATAAGACTAACCATCATTGACTTTGTCATTGGTAAAAACATGGACACGAATGTAAGTCGCCGAGTTAGAAAAGAGAGGCGGCGGCCTAGGGTTTCAACCCTAGCCGTCGCCGCCGCCGCCATCTGCATCTTCATCGTCTCTTTCGTCCGCGAATCGACGGGTCCCTGCCTCCTCTAGTTGTCGCTCTGGCGCTAGGAGGGGTGGGGACTTCGGACCTGGCACGGCACTATAGTAAGGTCCCTAATGTTAGAGTTTGGTTTTGGTTGTCGCCTTCTTCATCAATGGAGATGGCATCGTTTTCAATAAGTGATCTTTGGGCCATCGTTCGACGGCGAGATCTTCTTCCCGGTGTCAATGGTGGTGTCGAAAGATTAAGGTTATCTAGGTATGGTTCTTCAGATCTTGCTTCGTAAGATCGATTTTGGATTTTTTCTCATGGTTGCCGTCAGGAGGTTTGTCCTCGCAATATCTGTCCCGACTACTTCGTCCTCGACAATGGTGATTTGTTCTCTCGGCTCACAATGACGTCGACCAAGTTGTACGGTTGTCTTTCCCTGAAATATCAGTGTTGGTACTCTTGCCGATGTTGGGTGATTACATTAATGGTTGCGTGCGTGCACAAAGGCTTGGCATTGCGGCTCAAAATTAAAATTATGGGAAAACTTTCATTGGTATTCACAGGTCTGTGGTTTGGTATCTTTGCCACTATTCTACAGCTGCCTTCAGAAAAGCACAAGATTGTGTCATAGTAGAAGAAAGGGCTTGAAGATCTCGAAGATTTCCTTGTCTCCTTTTGTCTTTATTTTGTAATCGCTGTAGTCAGCTCATGTATCTATACCATGTATTATTTGTCACTATAATATATATGGTATTCATTGTCAAAAAAACATGGACACGAATGTACTAATTTGGTTTTGCCTGTCACGGTTGTTCTGAAAAATATGAATATGGTACGTACAGTATGGTTCTCTTTTTTTTCTGTCGCAAAATATAGGTCCATACATAATTTGGGGAGTTTGCAAAAAAGAGAGAGAGATATTGGATGACCTTTTCTCCCTGCAAAGTTGGGTGTACAGCAGTTGGGAAAACTGGGGCGAAACCAACCTGCACTTTGGCAAATTGTCAAAATAGGGAGCAGGGAGTGAAGTAGACCTGCTGGCTGCTGCTGATCTTTTTTTATTTTTGAGAGGATATTTTTGGATTTATTTGCATATATAATATACAAAAAAGGTAGTTAGATGTAGGTGTGCATTAAAGAATAACAATGACCATTTGCTAATGGAGGTTGTAGTACTCCGATTTGCCATATCATATCATTACCAGAATAATACAGGAGCCGCAACACTACAACAGTTCCCAAACACTGCAAGGTTCATTCAATAAAGCAGATTGGTTGATGGAGGTTACAGCTTGTGGAGTGCAAGAGCTGCAAAATCCAGCATCCATGCTGCCAGGAAGATGTTTCTCACTGGAAGCAGATAAATAAGCTATCTGGACTGCTCCAGATGCTACTGCTGCCCACTTGCCTGCACCCACTTTTGTTTTCCTGCACACGTGTCAAAGGCTAGTGCCGTTGATGCCATTATGTTGTGCTGAACTTCACTATTGAGGTAGAGTAGTTCTTCTCTTCCGTAACATATACTTGCAGTTCCTAGGCGGCTTTGGCCGTAGAATATAGCTGAATAACCCATCCGTCTACTTGTGCTTCAACACATATATGAGTGCGTGGATATAAGCAATTGAAAGATGCACACCTGACCAATTTAGTCAAATGGTACCAAGCATAACCGTGTTAAAATATGGAGTAAAATATTTTTCTTACACCGTATCATAAAATGCGTCATATATTCGTGTGTTCACCATCTGATCCAACTATTTGATCTCGTACTATTGTTTGCAGCATTGCATGGTAACTTTGGAAATGAATAAGATCCTAGCATTGGTACACACTCGTCATCAGTAGGCCACCTGTTCTTCCTGGGTGGAAGGTCCCTCAAGTCAGACAACAAAACCTTGAAAATTAGAATAGCTTTTCTTCTTTTTCAGTAGGTTACTGCAAAAAAAAAACATATCCAAAGAATAATCAATACTTTTAGGGTGAATTTTCTATTCATCAGGTAGAATACATCAGCAAAGATCTTGGTAGATTATGCATTACAAATGGAACCTACAAGAGAGAATAAGCTGGTGAGGGTTTCAACCCGTTGGAGTGCTAACCCACGACATATCTACGTATCAACTACAAGCTTTTGAGGAGAGTGGCACTTTACTTCCAATGTGAATTGAGTGTTCTACATGTCAATTCACATTGTTATTTCCTAACGAAGAGGGAAATAACAATGTGCTTCTGTAATTTACCCGAGAAAAGATGGGGATAGTGATGGCACAAACACAACTACGAGAAAAATGGTCCAATTTCTTGCAAGTGTTCATAAAGTGAATAAATAGTCACTCCTTAGAAGTATACATGCGTATACGTGAATACTGCATATATACCAATGTTGTAACCCCATGTATTTAGACATGTCATGGCATGAAGAGCCTAACCAAGGAGTGCCTTAATCATTTAAAGAAAAGGAGTGCCTTGATTAAAGAATGCAGGATTGTTTGATCTAATTACTAATGAGATCATTGGGGACGACAGATTCAACCAACTTTGACTAGTACAGTGGGATTTATAATATTAAAAGAACATGAAACCTAAACAGAGCATATAATGATCTAACTCTACAAGTACACACAGAGAACAAATTGGACTCAGCACCCAGACTAATTCAACTAGAGCCTTCAAAGTACACAGTTACCAGGCACAATTTCTCTTTAAGCTTTGTAGCAATCTGCAAAAGTTTTAGAAATATGACTAGAATACTCTACACTGAAAGACTTGAAACTGATATAGGTCCAGGAGTCAAGGATCATCAGAAAACACACATGAATATATGAACAGGAAACATTTGAACACACGATAATTTGCATTGGCCTATGTTTCTCAGGGACTATGTGTTAAACATTGGTAGACGTACTTAATTCTACATTTGATTATGGACCCAAAGAAGAGGACATCAGCAAGACGAACAAGGTGAGTAGAGCGCCTTGGCTGCTTTCCTCTCACGTTGCGTGCATGGATGGATTTGAGAAATATATATTCTGAGCTCACACCTGGTAAAGCATGTGGAACGATGGGTACCACATGCTACGTGAAACCAGACAAAAATAATACCTGGGTTTGGTAGCTACGAAGAAGAGACGAGAAAGTGAATTCTCATATTACGCGCTTCTCCACTGCCTTCATTTTGTCTCCTGGAGCCCATGCATGGACCTGAAATTTAAGCTCCCATTTGTATAAACTCAAGTTGAAGAGTGATGTGAATTTTCTTTTATCTTCCTGCAGTTGTTTAAACTCAGAGCAAACGTGTGTCATGATCTGGGCTTCACCATTTTTCAGAACTTGGTGCTGTCCAGCAACCTTGTTCAGCTGTTTGTCCAATTACATTTCCTGCTGTTACTCTGATGTAGCTTTACTGAATAACCTGAATGCATCATATGCCACTACGCTAGCAGCCACGAAATTTCTTGGTTACTTGTTGTATTCCGTACCTTGAACACTGATTGTTCACTTGGTTCATTCAGAGTTCCATACCACCTTACTGTTCCCTATCCTCTGCAATTTCAGTAAGGAAACACAGAGTAAGCACATAAGCACAAGAAATGCAATTTTTGAAGTTTGAGATGAAGCTCTATCATCCGGCACCTTCACCAGTCAATAAAATCATACATCCTCAGATGAGAAGGAAAAAAAATCTGGACCATCAATTATTCAATTTGATGACCGTTCAAAAGCAAACTATCCATGAAACTCTTGTTGAACATCCATATCTAACAGAACCAAGCACAAAATTACACACACTAAACAGTCTAGGAACACAGGACAAAGGTAGGAAAAGAGAAGCAGGTGAGATTTCTGTCACCATCAAACTGTGGTCATATGGTGATTGCCCAAATGGCCAGCATACTCAAGTCAACAGAACCAAGTGCCACATAATATATTTTATTGTACGGACACAGACAAGACCCTAGCCCAAGACCATGCAGAATGCATTTGCATAAGCCAGCAACAGCTATCTATCAGAAAGTGAACTCAAATGCTAAGGGCATATCAGTCTTTTCCATTTAAATAACCATGTCTAGCATGGTGCTGTTCCTCTAGGAAACAGGGATCAGCAAGCCATTATATATAGCAAGGTATGCTCAGGCGACCAGCAATCTGGAAAACAAGAACCCCAAGGTGTGAGGGAGAGGCAGATAATTAATCGCCCCCATCCTGTCAGCACTGACCTAGCTAGCTATTCTTATTATCCATATCAATGGGGAGGCCACCTCTAGTGATGAAAATGGCCTCAAGAAGGGCCCCTGGACCACTGAAGAAGACGAGAAGCTGATGAGCTACATCCAGAAGCATGGCCATGGAAGCTGGAGGGCCTTGCCGCAAATTGCTGGTACTCATACATGACGCGTCTCTCACAGTCTCTCTCACCTTCTCTGCCTCATGCACACTTCACCAAGAATGTTGCTCATATATTTTTCTTGCAGGCCTGAACAGGTGTGGCAAGAGCTGCAGGCTAAGATGGACCAACTACCTGAAGCCAGACATCAAGAGAGGGAAGTTCTCCCAGGAGGAAGAGCAAACCATCCTCCAGCTACATACCATCCTCGGCAATAAGTACTAACCGCACGCGCCTATGTTGTTCCACTGCATATATCTTAGATGATATTTTTTTGCCTAACATGTATAACCAAACCAGGTGGTCAGCTATCGCAAAGCACCTCCCTGGACGGACAGACAACGAGATCAAGAACTTCTGGAACACTCACCTCAGGAAGAAGCTCATCAAGATGGGAATCGATCCGATGACCCACCGGCCGAGAACAGACTTTTTTGCTGTCCTCCCGCAGCTCATCGCGCTCGCCAACCTTCGCCCCTTCGTGGAGCAGCGACCATGGGATGACCACACTGCCAGGCTGCAGTCTGAGGCCGTCCAGACTGCCAACCTCCAGTACATGCACTCACTGCTTCACTCTGCAGCGTCCATCGCCTCAAGCCCTGCTACCAGCAGCAGCCTCAACACTCTCACCGCAGACCTGGAGCAGATCAGCTTCCTGAGCCCTCCACAGATACTTGAGGGTATTGGTGGCATAGGCTTAGCAGAGCAGGTGCCTCAGAATGAAACGCCCAACATTTCCTTTGATCACACAATTGGCAACATTGGCCCGAGTTCAATTAACATTGAAAGCAGTGAGCAGCACCGCAGCAAGGGTGAGATCGACAGTACCCATAGGATGTTTCTCTCTGAAAACTCCCTTCCACCACTCACCGACGACATGGCGGTTTCCAGCATGTGTAATACCATCAGCACCTCAATCTGCAACGGTGTCAGTAGTCAGTTTCCCAGTTGGTCAGAAATCTTCCTTGATGAAGAGCTCCTGAGCGACTTTGCATAATGTAACTTTCATTCCCAGCTTGAATTTTGTGCTAGCCTATGGCTTGCATGTTTTGGAATTTAGGCTTATCGCTTTACCACCTTTCTACATAGTTTCTGCAGATTTTTGCACGAACATGTCGACTCAGAAAGAATCAGCAGATAAACCTACAAGTATGGAATGTGTGTGTGTGTGTATGTATGTTAGTTTCTGCAGATTTTTTCTGCATGAACTTGTAGACTCGGGAAGAATCAGCATAGAAACCTACAAGTATGGAATGTATATGTGTACATATAATGCATGCATAAGGTTGCTTGGGTTGTTTGGTTTTTTCTCTCCACCACTATATCTTTAGGTCCTGCAGTACTGCTTTGTCCTAGTTGCTAAAAAATAAGGTCCTTTTGAATACTGATACAATGGTGTAACAGTATAGCTTGAGTGACAAAACACGTGATTTGTTTCTAATGCAGACTGCTACCACGGCAGAGGCCATCTATCGTATGCCAGAACTAAAGAAAAGCTTCGCCTAGTTGCAATTTATGCAAGTTCTAGTTGCTTTTCCTGATGTACCGTTTGTTGATCTAGAATGGAAGAAGCCACCTAGATGATTTCATAGATAGTGCAATAAATAAAATTGAATATACTAGCATGTGGAAGAGTTTTCACGTCAGGTAGTAAGAGGGTTAACTAAATTCTGTCATGTCAACCAACAGTGACTCAAAACAGGTAAGAATTTCTGATGTACCGTTTGTTACTATTTTTTCTTTCTATCAGGGTCAGCAAGTCCTTGCTTTAGAGCAGGTAAAATTTTCCCCCCTTTTCCTTCAAGACATTGACTATCAGAAACATGTTTTTAAAGAGGTGTCAATCTAACATCAACACTAACATCCATATATGCTTTCCCAAAATGTGAAAAGCACAAATTCTAAAGCACGTTGTGTATCTAATGTGCAACCATCAATTACTCCACTTGCAATATGTTTTAGAGCGTAGAAGATTTGTGAATACTTTATTTGATAGCAATTAGCAAAGGCCAAGTAAGATGAAAAAAAATTAAGAAAGGGCATATATGCTTACAGGAGAAAAAGGCCATAGGCATTTACATCACTGTATATTGGACAAGTCTAATCATAGGTATCAACTACTACACCACACACCTAAACTTGCGTGTTTGGTACAACTGGCAAAGAAAAATAGACAGATCATGACCGATCCTATGACATATATAACAACATAGTAACTCCTTGCTGATATAAAAAATTCAGAACTTTAAATAATCAGAAAAGCTTTTGCTGCTGTGGCACTAGCACTTGGCAACTGCATTATACTTTGGAAGTTGCAACTACACTCTTTATGTCGGATCAATTATAATTTTGTCATGTTCCATATTTGATTAACGCTCTGTACAGTCCGAGCCTAAGAATAGTGTCACAGACTTTGGCTCGGTTTGGCGCAGTTTAGGTTTCTGTGTATATATATATATAGGATATAAAGGGCGAACCTATCTGGAACAGGAAATCGGCGGACACACCTAAGAAAACATGCGACAGTCTTCTCTCTGACTTCGACAGCCTAAGAAGGAGCTATGATGTCCTTTTTTTTTTTTTTGAACCCAGCTATGATGTCCTGTTTAGTAACACATCAGCAATGCTGGAAGGTGCAAGGGCAATCAAATCATGGTGCACATCACATTACATTTCCTTCCTATCCATCCAACAAATGCGCACAGATTACGCCGTACATTTCCTCTCTACCCAATCAATCCAAAGAGACGCCAGTCTACAGAAATCTGAAGGAATTTTTGCGTGAATTACGTCGAACTAATTTTGAAGATTAACAAGGGGAATCTCGGAAACCTAAGCGATGAAGTAATCGCAGTGCACTGTTCGATTAATTTGCCATAAATTCTACTCGCACGTCGAACAAAAGGGCACTGTAGCTCGAACCTTACCACATTCGATGCGTTCGGAGGGACTCGTCGGATTTACTCCTCGCGGGCGGAGGGTTTGAGCCGGAGCCGCCGGTAGGAGGAGCTTGACCTCCACCACCTGCTCGGTGTCCCTCGCAATATAATTGCTCCTCTTCGCCATGTCCGCCGCCAGCCCAGCTGTCATCGCCTTCCGGTGACCGGCTCTGAGGCCGACGGAAGCCGGTGACCGCGCGGTGAGCGGAGAGGGTGGCGGCCAGCCAACGCCGAGCTGGGCACTTCGGGTGTGGGCCGTACGGCCCCTATAGGCTTGAGTAGGCTGGGCCAGAGCCGGGCCAGTAAACCCACTCAGATGTGCTCCGTATTTTAAACCCAGTCAGGACTCAGGAGGGCCTGACTTCTTCTTAAAACTAATTTTCCTCTCCTTTCGCAGAGATCAGGTAGAGGCCCACAACCACTCAGAGAAAAAAAAAGGTGGAGGCGCACAGAGCTATGCAAATGATAATTATTCCCCAAAAATATAGTAACTCCTTACTGCTGTTCTAAAAAAAGTAATTGCACTAACTGTACATTTCATATTATATTGGAACCAGAGTTGTAATGCAATATTGGGAACTGCTAATCAGCACTCGGAGTAATTTCTTATCTTAAGAGAAACCTTTTCTAACAAAAAGAGTAAGATAAAAGAGGAACAGAGTGGACATCTATCGGATACATATCTTGGTGCTTAGTATTCTGAGTACTCAACAATATTTACAAACATGAGCAGGAGGTTGCTCCAGTCAAGTCCCAGAGCTGTGCTGTTGCTTCATCTCCAAAGCGAACCCGTTTTCTACAGACGTTTTACTTTACCACCTCCAGTCAAAACTCCTATATACTTACAAAACTGTACAAACCATCAGAATAAGGCCTGGGCAAAGTGTCAACGGCTAGGAAAAGTTGTGAATGGTCACAGATTCCAGATTCCAGGTTTCTCAGTGCGGCAGACCGTGAGCATCTCATCGTACTTCGAAGCATTGACGAAGCCCCACAGCTGCACCAGAAACTCGTGATCACTCCCAAGTTACATCATGGCAAAACAGAGATGCTAGTGATATATGCATAACACTGATCATGTACCTCTACATGCTTGACTTCGAATTCCTGGGAAAGAGATAGGCATGGGTTACCAAACGTTTCCGAGGTGGAACTTGAACCATTCAGACTGGAAAGATCAACAAACAGAAAATGTGAGGCACATGATCAGAATAATGTTGAGCTGGTAAACACTTGCAAAGAAGGGCATATAAGACACATGCTTGTGCTGAAGTTGGCATACTAACATAGACATGACAACGAAACAAAAATTATGTGTGACAAGGTGGGAGGGAAGGGAGAGATTAGTAGATTACAGGTCTTCACCAAGATAAAGCGCAAAGTGGCCACCACCTCCCATTGCCAGATACTCAGGGGAGCAAAACGTGAAATAGTTATTAGCACCTGCAATTGGAAATTTAACACTAATATAATCCTAAGGAAACGAGCAAATTAGTAGCATAAAAATTGATATTCACTTGTAGAAGTACGAGTGGTCCCAACACTACGGAAATAAGTCTAGATCAACTACAATAGGATCTGTGGCAACTTACGAAAAGATATTAGTCAACTAATTCTTACGTGAAGGCAAATCTGATGGTTTATAGTACCAGGGAGTAACCTTAGTGCTAATAGCACGTATTTGTTGTTACAAAGATGGAAACTAATGGAGAAGAACCTGTATTTCCAGTTTTCCATGTTCTTATGCAATGGAAATCCTGTCAAAGTAATACTGAAGTACCTGTTGGACGATATATAACAGGACGACCAGCTACATTGGTGAACACGAAGCAGTTTTTGGTCCCCTGAAAGACAGTGTAGTGTAACAATGATCAGTGTAATACTATAAGGCAAAATGCACATCCAAGAAACACCATCAGAATATGTGGAAGTGAAACCTGATACTTCCTTTGCATGATAGGCCGCAAAGGGGCCTCTACCAAACCGCCAAAAACTGCTCCCTTCTTATCCCCAATTATCTGCCACAGCACAAATTAGGAGGAAGCGGGCGTGAGAAAACTAAATTGTACAAAAGCCAAGAGAAACATTATTCTTGATCAAAACATAAATGGTACCTTCAATACAACGGATACAGTTACTTGTATAGCTACAACCCCCAGAATGGCAGGGTCTAATGACCAAATCAAATGGCACATAATAATGAAATCGTGTGGTTAGGAGCCAGAAGCTATAAAACTATATTTAATCAGATCATCTTTTTTCTGGTTCAAACAAATGAAATGCTTTGTGGAAGGCAAAGCTCTCAGTAGTCTATGCAGCAATTTACTTATTGACCTCCATGCTGCTCACGAGGATCTAAGTTGTGTTCATGACTACATAATGTTTTTATGTTCCAAGCTTCCAAACAACCTGTCCTTTACTCCAATGAATTTTGTACTATATGTCAATTCAGTTAAATTTTAAGATAGGTTCGGACAAAACATGCTGGAAAGTGCTGGATGTAACTGAAGCAAGTTTGGACCTCGGACCAAGGACATGTTGTGGGGAAACTGTTGTATGTAGTAATAAAATTAAGTGGTTAGGACATCCTAAATAGTCTAATAGAATAGCTCAGCAATGTGAAATTCATAGGGTGAATGAGATGGTTATATAAACTTGCTTCTTACAAGCAGTCAAGTTCGCACTGCTACTTGACAAGCATATATCATTTGATACCATATTCGTATGATATTATACTGCACGTGGATGTGAAAAGCGAAAGTTATACAAAAGCACAGTAGACCATACCAGAAGTGAATCACCAGCGCAAAGCATGCTCCTTCTGTACAGAGTAGATAGAGAAATCCCATGCCTCCAGGTACTGCACAATTATGAGCATAATCAAAGAATCAATATCGTTACCAAAACGATAATAACCAGGACATATTCAGATTCGAGAGTGACCTGTAAACCAACATCCAGCTCTTTCCTTGAACAAGAACAGGAAGAGATGGATAAAGAACATTTCGCATCATTTCTGACAAAAGCATCGACGGTTCAGACATTGCAGGCAACTTATGATTCGAAGCACACTCCATCGACCCCTTCGGATCCAAACAGGACGAAACTGTCTCAGTTTGACTTGCTATTTCACCATCGACGACGTGGCTTGGTTTTTGTCTGAAACCACCAAGTCTACCTGCCTTGTTGATAATCTTTCCGATGGAATGCTTGCCTCTACTGAGTAACCCCTTCCTTTCCTTGTTTCCCCTCCCAACGGGTGTCAAAGTTGGGTACTCCATATCCAGATTCTGCTCAGGTACGGTCTCCGTCGAATCGTCGCTGGAGCTTGACGCGGACATGAATGACATTAGAAATGCTCTGAACGAAGATGTGTCGGGGCCATTGGGGATTTCACCATCTTCATCATCGTATAGATTTTCCTGTCCTTCAGTAGCCTCCTACAAGATAGATGGCACCTTAAAGTGGGTATCAAACGAAGTAACTTGTGTTCTCACGGCTCTCCAAAGTTTCCAGTCCAAAAACAGATAATAGAACTGGAATAGGCAGCAATTTTAATTAGTCAAAAACGATCTCGTGGCTGGGCCAACCAGACAACACCACCCTAGTGTACTTGTATAGCTCTACTCCGATTGCAATCGAGATATCAATCAATGATCATATCGGTAGTGTTGATCGAGCCTGGCATGTCAGTTAGCAGTAGTAGAACCACAGCACATGGGGCCCTAAATTAAACCCTGAGAACCGGGCACCGCCTAGTGCACAAACACGCAGATATCATCTCCGCTCGCGACTCTTAGACCCTATAAGAACCGGCCGACGGGGCGGATTACGAGCGACAGGCACAGTCAGAAATGGACACGAACAAGCATTTGGGTGGGTGTGCGTCATGCGTCAAGGCTAAACCTACAGAAGGGGAAGGGGGTTGCTCACGGGGAGGTGGTGGTGGGAGGAGGGCTCCCGCTCGTGGCCGGAGACGGGGTTGAGGATGACGGTGGCGAGGTCGGACACGAGGTGCGCCGCCTTGCCGCCCAGCGACGGCAGGTTGTACCCCATCTCCGCGCGCTTGTGCCGCTTGCCCGGAGCCTAGGGGCCAGGCGAGGGGGTCACCATGGGACGGCCTCTGCCGGCTGCTGGTCGCCGGGATCGACCGAGAGCGAGTGGTTCGTGTCGAGGACCGTAGAGGCGGAGGGAGGGAGCGTGCCGGAGTGGAGGCGTGTGTGATGTGAGTTGTGGATTTGGGGGTGGGCGAGGAGGACACGTGAGCTGAGGCGCCACGCGGCAGGGAGGGCGCTGGCTGACTGGTGGGGCAGGCGCTGCGCATGCGAGGCCGGCCGGGAAGTCGATCTCAGCGCGTCGCGACGGCCCAGGGTAGGGCGGCGAGGCCCAGGACGTAACGTGTCGCTGTCCCCTGCCACTTGCTGCGTTGGCCCATCCATCGTACGCACGATGGCTACCGCTTCAGAGCGTGACAAAAAAAGAAAAAAAAAACCGCGACCACTTCATGCAAGCTGTCGTAGCCATTATCATTGATGAAGAGGTTGACAACTACTAGTATCAATATCAGTACGACCTGCTAGCTCTTTCTTTCTTTATAAGGTCGTCTTCTATGCTAGTACTATCATCAAGATGAGCACAATATGTCAGCTGTACACGACCAATGCGGACATTACACACACACATTTCCATTATTAATAACAAGTACTATTATTACATCGCTGCAGACTTGGCCCTTAAGACTACAGATCTTTCTAGAACACAGGAGCCCGGCCAAAAACATGTATCACGCGCCCATACTTTGTGCTCCTGGGAGGTTCATCACTTTTCTGTTAAGGCCCTTTTTGTAAGATGTAACTCTACTGCTGATTATGAATGAAATTTTCGGTCCTTCGAGACCGTTCCCCTGGTCAAAAAAAATACTGCACCACAGTGATTTACAGATCATAATAATCCAGATCGGATCATCACTGCTCCTCCACTACTAATTACGCGGGACCCACCGCCTAAACCCCTCCCCGGCCGGCCGAGTCGCCTCCGTTTTAATAGCCCCCCTGCCCTGCTCCTCCCCTACAGAAACGCGCAATCCCCGCAGCACATCTCGAGATCCCACCTCGCGTCGTCGCGTCCGAAGAAACATCCGATGGCGACCCTCACCGTCCCCGCCTCCGTCCCGGCCGTCGCCGACGACTGCGAGCAGCTCCGCAAGGCCTTCGAAGGTACACTGGCCTGGCTTTACTCCCCGTGCATCCATCGGCCCCGTCAGTCGTCTGTCTCCCCATTTCTCCGTGCGATCGTCTGACTGATCTGTCTGTTTTGTTCGCGCGCGTGCGTGCGTGCAGGGTGGGGCACCAACGAGGCGCTGATCGTCTCCATCCTCGGCCACCGCGACGCCGCGCAGCGCCGCGCCATCCGCAACGCCTACGCCGAGACCTACGGCCAGGAGCTGCTGCGGAGCATCACCGACGAGATCTCCGGCGACTTCGAGGTACTAATTAACCAACCACCTACGGCGCGCGCTTTCCTTCCTTCCCCCACACCCGATCGTTCGTTCCCAGATCTCTGATCGTGCGTTCTGCCTTTTTGCCCTGATCGTATATATCAGAGGGCCGTGATCCTGTGGACGCTGGACCCGGCGGAGCGGGACGCGGTGCTCGCCAACGAGGCGGCCAGGAAGTGGCAGCCCGGGAACCCCGTGCTGGTGGAGATCGCGTGCGCGCGCACGTCGCCGCAGCTCTTCGCCGCCAGGCTCGCCTACCATGACCGCTTCAAGCGCTCCCTCGAGGAGGATGTCGCCGCCCACGTCACCGGCGACTTCCGCAAGGTAGCGCATTCATTCGTCTTTTTTTTTTCCCTGTACGATCAGTGTTTGATTCCCCGGTCTGTTACTATCGGTGTGTGCGGATCGTTAGAATTGTGGGTCCATCTGCTAGTAACATCGAACTTCTTTCACGGCCAACGTTGACTCTGAATTGAAGCTTGATTTATGGGATTCCTCACCCTAATGTTGTGTACATGCGAAAATGGGCTCTAGGTACTCTGTTTAGAATCCATGGTTGTCAGCATAAACTATTTTGGTAATCTGTTTATGTCAAATCTGTTCAACATTGTGCTGCCATCACGGTCGCTTTGCCCTGCTATCTAATAAAAATGACAACAACGTTCGTGGATCTAAATATTTACTAGTGCAATTAAAGAGTTATGGTTTTTCCTGGAATAATGCAGCAAAATTTATCGTGGGTTCCTTGTAAATTACTCTTTTCTTTGAAAAACTATAACTGAAGTTATTTTTTTAAACAAGAAAATTATCATTGTTTTCTTCTATATTATATGCTGTTGACTTGTGAAATTTAAATTTTCAAATGAAGCATCGGATCTCTTTAGTCTTAATTCTAATCAGATAAGAAAGGGATGTTGTCTTTATTTTCTCCGTGCGGGACTTTGATGTATTATTAGTCTTCATACAAACTTGATAGCCATAAACATTGTTACGACATTTCTCACTACAAGGAGACACAACTGTTTCGTTACAAACTATTTTGGCCCTCCATTCCATTCACTCCAACTCTATTTTCCGACTAATGAAGAATGTTGGGAACGTTAGCTAACAGAGACCTGATCTTTCTTTCTTCGTTTCAGCTTTTGGTGCCACTTGTAAGTGCACACCGCTACGAGGGGTCAGAGGTCAACACAAGGTTGGCACACTCAGAAGCCAAAATACTGCACGAGAAGATCGAGCATAAGGCTTATGCTGATGATGAGATTATCAGAATCCTCACCACTAGGAGCAAAGCACAGCTGCTTGCAACATTCAATAATTACAATGATACATTTGGTCACCCGATCACTAAGGTGCATACAGATCTTGTGCTATTCTTTTTTTCCTTTTACTGTTAGAAATACGAGTTCTTCTGAGTTGCATTCTGCTACAGTTAAATTCAGTCATCTAATATGATCCAGTACGATAATCTCTACTTCTTCTGCCTGATTCAGGCTCAACCTTATTCTGCCATTAGTAGTCAGCTCAATGTTGGATTATTCTTCATGTGCATATATCTGTTCTGATTTGTTTAGTTTTGTTCTTATAGTTGACGATATAGCGAAATTCTAGAAGTTGCTGCTCTTTTCTTGTCAGTTTTGTTCTTATAGTTGATAATATTGAGCAAAATTCCACATGTTTTCGCGTGATCTGGCCTGCTTTCTAACAACCCTGTGCTATTTACAGGATCTCAAGGCTGACCCTAAGGACGAGTTCCTCAAAACCCTGCGGGCGGTGATCCGGTGCTTCACCTGCCCTGACAGGTACTTCGAGAAGGTTGTCAGGCTAGCCATTGCGGGGAACGGGACCGACGAGAGCTCCCTCAACAGGGTCATCACTACCCGCGCCGAGGTGGACCTGAAGCTGATAAAAGAGGCGTACCAGAAGAGGAACAGTGTCCCCCTGGAGAAGGCGGTCGCCGGAGACACCTCCGGGGACTACGAGAGCATGCTCCTCGCCCTTCTTGGACAGGAGTGAGCCCTGCCTAGCTCTCTGTAATCTGTACCCAGTCGTGTTACTGCACTTTCTATGTCTCGATCGGAGAATGAACTTTGGTATGCAGATGCAGTGTCGTGGTCGCAAGATTTGTTGCTTTCCTGTACTGCGGCTTGCATAACGGTGATGATAATAAAATGGAGATGTGATTTATGATGTGTCCTGATACCTTTGTACATGTGGCTGTTCGTCTGTGAAAATACTAAACTGATGATAGGTATTGGGTGATCACGACTAGATTCCCCGAGAATCGTGGTCTCGAGCTGAGCTGCTTCACCTAGGTGAGAAGATGTTCTACGGGTGGGAATGGGAGCCATCCTGAGAGTTTTGGACTTGCAAGATCAGATTCAGATAGACAGGCCCGTCCATCAGCCCGGCCTGGCTTTGTACGGAAGCTACATCTGGAGCGGTCAGTACTAGAGGGAGCTGCTTTTTGCCGCGTTTAGCGGCGCGTACGCGTCGCGCCGCACACTCCATCGTTGCTTCTTTCTTTTTGTGGGCCGGCCCATCTCCTTTCCCTCTGTTTTCTTTGACTCTTCGGTCTATGGGCTAGTAGAACAGGGAAGAAACGTGAAGTCGCCGTGCACCCCCATCCCTGTCGTGGTCCACGCACACGCGCTCATCCACGCGACCACGCGCGCTCCTTTGTTTCTTCCTTCTTCTTTTTTTTTTTTTTGCTATAAAACGGCTCCAGTTCTACTAGCACAGCCAGCAGTACACCTAGAAAACCCAGGAAAATACAAACCAGGCCCCTAAGGGACCAAATGACTGTTGTTGTCTCTGACGCGAGACGAGGACCCGAGACGTAAGAAAAAAAGACGCATGTTTCGCACTAAAGAAAATACACAGTATTTATTTCTTTAAAAAATTAAAGAAACATTTTAATAGCATTGTTAGTTTCAGTAGAAAAATAACGAAACAATTTTTAAATGTGAACGAAAAAGGTCAGTGAACCGAAACTATTTCTGAACAGTTTTTAAAGTTAACTGAAAAGAGTACGGTAAAACGAAATTGATTTTGAACGATATTTAAAGGCGAACGGAAAAGGCCAGTGAACGAAATTAATTTTGAAACATTTTTAAAATTGAACAGAAAAATGCCGATGAACGAAATTAATTTTGAACAATTTTTTTTAAAAGTGAACAGAAAAAAGTCTATAAATGAAAATTAGTTTTGAACAATCTTTGCAGAAACTATTTACGAATGATTTTAAAAGTGAACGAGAAAAAAGCTGATGAACGAAAATGTCTTTTGAACAAAATTTATTTTTGAACGATTTTAAATAGTGAACAGAAAATTGAGGTGAACGAAATTTATTTTTGAACGATTTAAAAGTGAACATAAAATTTATTGTGAACGAAATTTATTTTTAAATGATTTTAAAAGTGAACAGAAAATAGCGGTGAACGGAAAACTAGTTTGAACGATTTAAAAGTGAACAGGAAAGATCGGTGAAGAAAATAAATTTATTGTGAACGAAATTTATTTTTGAACGGTTTTAAATAGTGAATAGAAAATGGAGGTGAACGAAATTAATTTTTGAACGATTTAAAAGTGAACAGAAAATTTATTGTGAACAAAATTTATTTTTAAATGATTTTAAAAGTGAACAGAAAATGGCAGTAAATGGAAACTATTTTAAACGATTTAAAAGTGAACAAGAAAGATCGGTGAAGAAAAAAAAAATATTGTGAACGAAATTTATTTTTGAACGATTTTAAAAGTGAACAGAAAATGACGGTGAACAAAATTTATTTTTGAACGATTTAAAAGTGAACAGAAAATTTATTGTGAAAGAAATTTATTTTTGAACGATTTTAAAAATGAACAGAAAATGGCGGTGAACGGAAACTATTTTGAACGATTTAAAAAGCGAACAGGAAAGATCGGTGAAAAAATAAGTTTCTCAAAATATATACAATTGACGAAAAAAGAAAAAAAATAAACGAAAAAATGGACAAATTTGAAATATGAACAAATTTAAAAATTTAATAAATTTAAAATTAAATAATTTCGTATTTTAAAGAATTCAAAATCTGAAATGAAATTTGAATTTGAACAAATTCAAAATCTGAAAAAAAAGAAACTGAAAAATGAAAGAAACAAAAACGAGAAAAAAGAAAAAAAAGAAACACAAAAAGAATGAAAAAGAAAAAAAAAATAAAAACATAAAATAAAAATGAAAGAAACAAAAAGGAAAAGAAAAAGAAAAACGAAAAATAAGAAAAATGAAAAGAAACAGAAAAGAAAACAGAAAATAAAAAGGAAAGAAAAAAAACAAAAGATACGCGACGCGACGGTGGACCGAACGAACGAACGAAGCACGAACGAACGAACGAAACAACAGCGTGTTAAATGGGCCGGCCCGAGAAAGGTGCGCAGCGGTGGAAAGATACGCGGCGCGACGTCGTCTTGCCGCAAAAGGCGGCAAATAGGGATCGGCAGTACTAGACCGGTCAAGTAACTTACCGGGCTCTGCTAAAAAAAAAAGTAACTTACCGGGCTGATGTATGGGCGCACTCAACATAAGCGGTTGGTACTGAGCCAGCCTAAATATGTTTTGTTTTTTCTATTTATTTTTTCTTTTCCCTGTTTTATTTTTGTTTACTCTTTTTTATTTTCTTTAGATTTTATTTACTTATTATTTATTATAAAAGAATTCCTCCGTTTCAAATAATCATTCTTACTTATGAAAAATTACTTAAGAATATGTTTCATGTGTATAAAAAATATTATCACTTGAAAAGTGTTCATGTATATATATATATATCTCATAAAATAAAGAAAGTGATAATAAAAGAGAAGTGAGAAAATTTATGTTCATCGAATGTAAAATTTTATAAAAGAAATGTGTCCATGCTTAAATAAATAAAATGTTCCCTCATGTCCAAAAAAAATTTAGTGTATTGCAAAATACATATTTATGCACATTCGATAATACTTGTGTATTATAGAAGAAGGGAATTTGATAATGAAAAGAAAAAATAACAAAGAATAAACCAATAGAAGAATAAAAAACTAAAATGCAAAACACGAAAACAAAAATACTAAAAAGGAAAGAGAAAAAACAAGGAGAAACAAGAAACTTGAAATAGGTAAAAGAGAAACAGTAAACAGAGTAAAAGCAAAAAAAAAAAGGAAAACTACAGTCAGTTGGGCCTGGCCCATTAGGGCCGGGAGGTGTGTGTGCCCCCTTGGAAGAATGCTACTTTTTTTGTTTCCTATGTTTGGTTCGGCTTGATTTTCAACCAATCAACGTGACCAGCAATCAACCCCAACCCAAAGCCACATCTCCTCCGCTTCGTTTGGCAATCGATGTGTTCTCGCCTCCTCTGCTTGCTACTCCAGCAAAGAGAGTGGGTGGAGACCCTGGACCTGCGTTCGGTGTTGTAAGTGGGTCCCGAAAGTTGGGGTTTTGTGGTGTCATGATGGCGTTGTTCAGATCAGATGACAGTGGCGGAACTATGTCAAATAATGATGCCCTGGCTTCAACTTCATGTCGGTGGTGTTGTTGACGGCGTCGAGTAGCCAGAAAGTATGTGTTGTCGTCGGACTTGTGCTCTAGTTATGTGTGGTGTTGGTCTAGTTGTTGGCATGTTGGCCTTGTCGGCGGGTTTTTCGCCTTGTATGCAGGTTGATCCAACCCACGGGCGTACGTTGGCCGAGCCCTCGTCTCCCCAACGATGATTCTAGACCAACCGTTGATTCATTCCCTAGATCTTGTTGCATGCGGCGGATGGCTACACTACGAATTTTACGAGGAATTTCCCTCTACAGGTTTGAGTGGAAGACTCAGTTACTACTCTACATGTGTTCGTTCTTTTCTCCTACGATGCGACAACAACTTGATGAGCACTGGCGGTTTTCGGTATAGAAGGTTGAGTTGGGACTATTGTATTTCTAAAGTTTTCTCGTGGTCCTATCTGTAAATGTGGGGTCACCTGTCGTATGATGTGTCTTTTGTAATATTATTTTTTGGTTAATATATTTTAGATGTTAGCGATAAGAAAATATGACACGTGAATCCGAGGTGGGCTATCAGTGCAATCTGGGCTGGCCTGACGAAGTTAAAATGTTTCGTGCATGCCCTCAATAAAGGAAGACCGATCGATTTCGATAACCGCTACAAACATATTTTGAATCACAATCATGAAATATACTTTCTATCTCGCGTAAATTTACTGCCTATTTCATCTGGAAAAAATGAAGGTCTAAATCGTTTAGCTCAGGGCTTAGCTAGATTAGCTATAGAGTTACCAAAATAACCCACATCGTTTTTTCCTAGCACTACACATTTTACTGTGTAGATAAAACATAGAGTATTATGGAGTAACCGTGGTAATATGAGATTGGGAAGCCAAAGAGATTGCTGGTTCTTAATTACATACATTTTGCTGGAATGGCAGGGTCTAATCTGGTATCATACAGTGGATCGATAAACTTTGTTGATCGTCCAGGAGGCAGCACACAAAGGGAAAAACTAGAAATCTAGGGCTGAGACACGCATGGTACACTAACACTACATACAGGGAGGGCAATACACAGTTAATATATCACTCCATGGCTAACCAACTAGCTAATTAAACATGCTAGATCTGTAACGGCATCGATCGCACCCTAGCTTTTGCGCGCATCGCGGCCGTCGGCACCTAGACTTATTCCTGTAGTGGCTCAAACTTGTCGAGAAAATCAACCAGCAGAGCCACCGGCAGCTAGATCTGTAAGGGCATCGATCACACCCTAGGTTTTGCGCGCATCGCCGCCGACGACTGTCGCTGGCGCTTCCACTGCACCAACCGGCGAAGGAACTCCATGACCTGAGGGGAAAAACAATCAGGGAGGTCTCAATCTACAGCTTTCTTAAGTCTTAACCAGTCTATCTCACGTATCACGATCACGATCACGAATGAGTAGATTATGCGGTGTGCTGTGTCAGTCAAGCTGCTATATACAAGTATGCAACTATGCATGTATACGACCTACCTCAGTAGGGTCCTGAAGCGAGTACGATGCGTCGGTCTCCCTGGGGCACTTGGAGACAAGAATGCCCAAGCCATGATCTCTCTTTCGCAGCACCTATTTGACAACAACATTAGCAAGTAAAACAAATTAGAGATTATTTAATCACCTGGTTAGTTAAATTAGAACATGCAAAGAGACAATATTTTTTCATCATTTGCATGTGTGCACCTTGAAAGCGTCCTCGTCTGTCCGGTCATCCCCGAGGTACACGGGCAGGACGTCGCGGCGGCCGTCGAATCCTAGAGATTAAATAGCAAACATGCATACGTACGATGAAACAGCCATGATCGACGAGGACGAGGACGAGGACGGGGACGTGGCGTGACACTTACCGAGCGATTGGAGCAAGAACTCCACGGCCTTGCCCTTGTCCCACATGATGGACGGCCGGACCTCCAAAACCTGCAGCATACACATACATTCATGCAGACTCAGTTAACCAAACGGTTTATCAAGTACCACTACTACTTATTAACTCGATGATTGATCAATTATCAGTTATCAGCTCGAGGCTGGTTTATCAGTCAAGTCACCTTTCTGCCTTGGGTGAGCTTCAGGTCAGGGTAGTCCCGGAGCACGGCCTTGACTTGCTCCGCCAATGAACTCCATCTCTGCAGAGATCGAGAGCCGGGGCAGTTGAGATCGATTCATGCACACCAGGATTTGATTAACCTCAAATCTCCTCGTTTGACTTGGATTATTGCTGATTTATTCGATTGGCTGATGAATGGTTAAGTGTACCTTCTCGTCTACGCATCGGAAGTGCACGGACAGGCAGAACTTGTTGTTCTCCACCCTCGCCCCCGGCGTGCCCCTAGCCTTCTCCACAAGAGCCTCGTAAGCCTTGATCCCAGAAAAGAGAAAGGAAGATTAAACCTTGGGTTGCGCAGAGGCGCCGTTGGTATGTTCCTCATGGCTCAACTACTAACAAAACTTGCTGGGCTTACCTCGGCGATGAGCGGGAGGAACTCGCGAGCAGGCTGCAGCAGGACCGCCGCCGCAGTGTCCTCCTACAAAACCGGGAGTAGCAAATGGAATCAAGCAACAATGATTGGAAAAGTGATGAGCTATAGGTGAAGAGATGCTGAAGGAGATGGTGGCGTACGTTGGAGGTCGGGCCTTTGATGTCCATGCCGTGGCTGCCGGCGTAGTAGAGCTCCGTGAGGCCTACGAAGCTGTGAACCTTCTCGACGCACCGGCCGGTGACGATCGCCGCCGGGAAGTGCTCGGCGACGTCCCGCACCGCCGCCCTCATCTACATGCATCCAACGTTAAGTCGATCGTCCGGAGAAGATCAAGTGCCAGCCTAGCTAGTGGCGCAAAGGGTGTCTGATTGACACTTGACAGACGACTCTCACCTCGTCGCTCATGAAGGCCGTGTCGGGGTCGGCGACGATGGGGGAGAGCGTGCCGTCGTAGTCCATGAACACCACCACCTGCTTCCCCTCGGCCGCCGCCGCGATCTGCTCGAAGCTGCCCAGCGCCGACGGGTGTCGCTTCTGCATGCACACGCGTGTCACCAAGTGCGCGCAGTACAGCAACAGTTGTCCGGACGGGCGCGGGGCATGCACTAGTTTACGAGGGGGACCGGCCGGAGCGGTTTTCTCGGGTGACGAAGCCAATGGCGAAATGTCGGTACTTATAAAGGAGAGGAGCGGCATGACGGATGCCATAAGGGGTGTGCTGCTGCTCGGTACCGTCCAATCGGCCTACCTCCATCGACGAAATGCAAATGTACGTTTGAAAAGTTTCGGTCCCAATAAGTGAATCCATCCAGGACACAAATGTCACACCAACCAAAACACCCTAGCCTCTAGCGCCGGTAAATACGGTTTTGATACTTCGGTTTATACGGTTTTATACGAAGATATGGTTCGGTTTGGGTAATAACCATTTAATTTCGGTTCGGTTTCGGTAATAACCAAACTAACCAAAGTTGACGCGAATTTTTGAATAACACTCAATTTTTACGGTCATATATTTTAGTTTTACATATTTTATGACAGACCGGAACTGTTGCACGAGTGAGAAACAAAAAAAAATGAAATTTCAGCCAAAATAAAAATTACTACAATAACTGAACGCTAAAACCAGTTGGACTGAATATATTTCATGTCCTATATGCATCACATATCATATATAACAGGCAAATGCGAAATTGGGCTGGGCCTCATGCTCGGAATTTTCTTGTTCTCTAACCATTCGGTTTATTTCAGTTAAACCGAATTACTTCGGTTTTAAACCGAATTAACCAGGAGCATTTCGGTTAGGTATTTCACTAACCGTAACCTAACCACTAACCATAAAAATTGGATCTTCGGTTGCGGTTAGGATTTTTTCGGTTCGGTTTTCGGTTTCGGTTCGGTTATGTGCAGCCCTACTAGCCGCTCCCCGGAGAAACTTCTTGCGAAGTGAATGACCTCTAGAAGACAGTGTTAAGGGCTCCTTTGATTCAAAGGAATTTCATAGGATTTTTTAAGGATTTGATCCTATAGGAAATTTTCATATCTTGGTTGTTTGAATTGTAGTATTGGATACTATAGGAATTTTTTCGAAACCCATAAGATCTCGAAACCAAGTCATGGTTGTGGCACGTGGATAGCTAACTTCCACGCACCCCTGTCCATGGCTAGTTCTAGGTTCTTTTGGGTTTCATCTCCATAAGAGTAGCTGAGTTTTAACGTTGGCTCGCCAAGCCTATCACAACCCTCCTCCTTTATCCGGGCTTGGGACCGGCTATGTTGAGACAACATATTAACAATAGAAAATCGGATCCATGTGTTATAACAAAAAAAAAACAGATCCACGTAGTAACAATAGAAAATCTGAAGAACAAATCAGATCCCGTTTTGCAATAACAAGACCAACAGAAGAACAATCCCGGTCACCATCTATGAAAAAAAAAACAAATTTGAAATCCCCACTAAATAGGATGAACAAAAAAGCAACTTCCATAGCCTCGGATCCGACGCCCCATGGCCGGAGTTGACCTTGAAGAAAGTAGATCTTGAAGGAGAAGCTCAGATCCGCAGCCCCCATTACCGGAGTTGGCCTTGAAGAAAGTAGATCTTAAAGAAGAAGCTCGGATCCATAGCTTAAATCTTGCCCCCCCCCCCCCCCCCCCTGTGGTCTCCGTTTCTTCTGGCTTCCCCCATGATCCTCTGGCACCGTCGTTGGGGGCGGAGGTGAGAGGAGAGAAGATGGGTTTGGGGAGAGGAAGAATGATTAGGTACGGTTGGGAGTGTTTCGGTTCTGATCTGGCCACTATATATGGGGGTAATTCCTAGTTTTGCTTAATTGCAAGGTTGTTTATGCAAATATACCACAACGGTCGTCCGATCAAGAATGAACGTCCCGGATACGTCGGGGACGTCCTCCTAGGAGGGGAAAAACCGCGTTGTGTTAAAGATAACATTATATGAAGAAATTCAAGGCGCGGATATCTGCTTGATGCAAAGAACTCAAACTAGCATTCCTGAGAAAACGGTGTTGTGCGATGACGAGCTGAAGACCAAGATACGTATACTACCTTGTGTGAAGGAGTAATCCTGGTATACATGAAGATTCATCGTAGAAAATGTTGAAAACAGTAGGATGAAGACCGTACGATGCAGCCAATTGGATGAAAACAAAAGTTCACATATGGCGTGCTTGAAGACTCAAGACGCATGTTCTCTCTGACCTGGGAATTCATCTTGCGCACATAAAGACTTCGAGATTACAATATTTTTAAAGATATAAATAAAACTTTTCGTATGCTCAAACACTCACATTCTTTGTAACAAATTCCCCTTGTAAATCTCTCTAGGTATCAGCAGGCGTTAACAGCTTGAGAGACTAGCTCGAATACACATGGTGGAAAAAGAGGATTCGGCCTAGTAAACCGGTGTTGATCCTAGTGCCTCATGCAGTGATAAGCTGATACCTAGGAGTAAGAGCTTAACGCCATGATTGAATCTCTAGATGACTGTTGCATTTCTGCATAGCATCAACTTTGGCGAGACTTCATAATCACTTCAATTTACTTGCTTGAAACACTGGATTGAAAACAAGGTTGAAGTGAGAGGCTGCGTCCTAGTGCTAGTAGATCTACGTTGAGTTGACTGCGTCATGTGTTAGATAAGTGGTTCTATAACCAAGAATCAGCCCACTCTGATTGATGGAGACTCTGATTTGAATACGAGGTTGAAGAAAGAGGCTGCAGCCAAGTCGACCTATGTTGAGTTCAATACCACCAGAGAGCCCAATTTGGCACAAACTTGAGATGTCAATATCTGCTTTAAGAAAATACAACTGTGGAACTAATTAAGTCATCCATGTGTCAGATCTTATACACTACTTGGATATTGTGACTGTTGTTCCAAGTTTTTGTTGCATTGCTGTTACATGCAACTCCTAGAAGAAATTCGAGGTAACAGAAATATTGTAGATGGTTGCGAATAGTTATCCCAAGTTACATAAAAATCGTGGAAGATTATTTCATCAATATGGTGACATTTTTTTTGAAAGAGCATAGTGAAGGTTTGTGTTTCCACGGTAACCAGTAGGTGAGGATGCATGTAGGTTTTGCTTTTCACTAGGAGATGACTTCTCTCGTAGTAGAATGCCTGATTGCGGGTGATCTTTGGTGGATGCTATTCTAGAAAGTTTTGGTCTTGGTTTGTGTTTCCAAAAATGGAAAGTTCATCTGATCCCAACTGCATTCCCTATGGTTAAAAGGTGGATGACCACTTTGTAGTCATGTCAAAAAATAAAAATAAACAACGAGATTAATTACAATGTGATGCAGACACTACAGGAATGGTGTTATATGCCGACGGCCAGACGCTACGCCGACGGCAAAAGGTCGGGGCCGTCGGCGTAGCCTCCTGGCAGCCCAGCCGGCCGAGGCAGCCGTCGGCACAAAAATGGCCGTCGGCGTACAACAACTATGCCGACGGCGGCCGTCGGCGTTTATTAGCCGTCGGCGTAGATTCTGTTGTGCCGACGGCTGCCGTCGGCACAGGTTAGCCGTAGGCTAGCCCGGTTAGGGTTATGCCCCCCAGAGCTATGCCGACGGCTTTGCCGTCGGCATAGGTTTTTTTTTTACAACCTTCATATTATGTGTTTATTTGTAACTATAAATTTTAGTATGCTGATTTTTTTATCAATTATTTGTTTAAATATTTCATGCATCGGGATGGGATAGTGTCGAAACCCCGCCCCGTGGGTTTCGCCGGAGAGGTGCGAACGGGGCGGAATCTTTGCAAGAGTTGGGGCATATGTATGTTTTTGTTGTACCAAGTGACTAACCTAACCCAACCAAGCAAAACAATCCACTGAGCTACCCCCTTTCGATGCCCGTACCGGCCGTAGACGGAAAATCTAGGGTTATCTCCGGCGGGTCTAGGGTTTCGCCGGAGAGGTGCTCCGGAGCATCGGAACCCCACCAAAAGCTAGGGGGTGCCATATCACATGTGTACAAGTGTGTTTTGGGTTGTAGATGTCCAGGATCCTTCCTCGAGGTGTGACCGGCTTCACGAGCGTCACTGTTTCCTTAGCGAGTTTCTGGGCATATAGCTGGAAACTCCCACATGGGGCGAACGGGGCGGAATCTTTGCAAGAGTTGGGGCATATGTGTGTCTTTGTTGTACCTAGTGACTAAATCTCACTGATGGCTCGGGCCCCCCCGGAAGGGGGCCAAGCAAAACAATCCACTGAGCTACCCCCTTTCGATGCCCGTACCGGCCGTAGACGGAAAATCTAGGGTTATCTCCGGCGGGTCTAGGGTTTCGCCGGAGAGGTGCTCCGGAGCATCGGAACCCCACCAAAATCTAGGGGTGCCATATCACATGTGTACAAGTGTGTTTTGGGTTGTAGATGTCCAAGATCCTTCCCCGAGGTGTGACCGGCTTCACGAGCGTCACTGTTTCCTTAGCGAGTTTCTGGGCATATAGCTGGAAACTCCCACATGGGGCGAACGGGGCGGAATCTTTGCAAGAGTTGGGGCATATGTGTGTTTTTGTTGTACCAAGTGACTAACCTAACCCAACCAAGAAAAACAATCCACTGAGCTACCCCCTTTCGATGCCCGTACCGGCCGTAGACGGAAAATCTAGGGTTATCTCCGGCGGGTCTAGGGTTTCACCGGAGAGGTGCTCCGGAGCATCGGAACCCCACCAAATGCTAGGGGGTGCCATATCACATGTGTACAAGTGTGTTTTGGGTTGTAGATGTCCAAGATCCTTCCCCGAGGTGTGACCGGCTTCACGAGCGTCACTGTTTCCTTAGCGAGTTTCTGGGCATATAGCTGGAAACTCCCACATGGGGCGAACGGGGTGGAATCTTTGCAAGAGTTGGGGCATATGTGTTTCTTCGTTGTACCAAGTGACTAACCTAACCCAACCAAGCAAAACAATCCACTGAGCTACCCCCTTTCGATGCTCGTACCGGCCGTAGACGGAAAATCTAGGGTTATCTCCGGCGGGTCTAGGGTTTCGCCGGAGAGGTGCTCCGGAGCATCGGAACCCCACCAAAATCTAGGGGGTGCCATATCACATGTGTACAAGTGTGTTTTGGGTTGTAGATGTCCAAGATCCTTCCCCGAGGTATGACCGGCTTCACGAGCGTCACTGTTTCCTTAGCGAGTTTCTGGGCATATAGCTGGAAACTCCCACATGGGGCGAACGGGGCGGAATCTTTGCAAGAGTTGGGGCATATGTGTGTTTTTGTTGTACCAAGTGACTAACCTAACCCAACCAAGCAAAACAATCCACTGAGCTACCCCCTTTCGATGCCTGTACCGGCCGTAGACGGAAAATCTAGGGTTATCTCCGGCGGGTCTAGGGTTTCACCGGAGAGGTGCTCCGGAGCATCGGAACCCCACCAAATGCTAGGGGGTGCCATATCACATGTGTACAAGTGTGTTTTGGGTTGTAGATGTCCAAGATCCTTCCCCGAGGTGTGACCGGCTTCACGAGCGTCACTGTTTCCTTAGCGAGTTTCTGGGCATATAGCTGGAAACTCCCACATGGGGCGAACGGGGCGGAATCTTTGCAAGAGTTGGGGCATATGTGTGTCTTTGTTGTACCTAGTGACTAACCTCATCCAGCCTAACTGTAAAGAGTAAGTGTACTAATTTTGTATTTTTGAACATGTAATTTCATTTTGGTCATAACAATTTGGTATATGTACTAATGTTTGATATTATTGTGCAGCAATTGGACCTACCCCAAGGGGACTCGCCAGCCTTCGAGTTTGCTTGGAGCTCTTATTCGGCAATTTTGGCCGGGCTTCTACACTCCTGCCGGCGGCCTCGAGAGGAAGCTAGCCATTACTTGGCTTGACTACAGGGTGCTCCGTCCCCGGGCTTCGACAGTGCTGCTGACGCTGTGATCACCAAGTTTTGGGTAAGACATATTTCTCGAGTTTCGTTCATACTTCATTAACCCACTGTGCTAACTCATGACTGCCACAAATTATTTATGCATATTTGAAGTGCTTTTACCGGGTTCTGGAGGAGCACTGGGCCGAGGCGGACAGGAATTTGCACAGGGCTTGTGTGAGGTTGACACGGCAGCAGTGGTACAACCAAAAGCACACATCCATCAGCGCTTTCTGTTCTGAGAGGGGCATGAGGGTCTACAAGGCGCAGATTGTCAAGAACCCGCCGAAGTTGACCGTCGAGGATTACATGTCGGTAAGTAAACTGTCAATGAAATTCTATATTGCGTATTGCATTTTCAATGATATTACATTATCTGTTCTTTACTTGAGTATTGCATTTTTAGGTAATGCCCCTGTGGGCCGATGGAAAAGATGATGCATGGGAGGCGCTGGCTAAGAGGTGGACCGGGGAAGACGCTGAGTTCGCCGCCGTGAGTGAGCGGAACAAGAAGAACCGAGGCACCGATGGAACACACAGTGGGGGAAACCTCAACCATGGGCGTTTCAAGGAAAGGCTGGTATGTATATACATGGAGCTACCTGCATTTATTTCTCGTCATGTTGCTACTTGATACGCATAACATTTCTTTTCCGATGCAGGAGGCCGCTTCCGGGGAGCAGCTTACTGACATGTCAACTTGGAAGAAGATGAAGCAGAAGAAGCTTGATCTAAGCGAGCCTCCGCCCTCGCTTCCCAAGTACTACGGCACAACCGAGAAGGACTTGGACGCCTACTGCAAGACGTTCATCGAGTTAAACCCGGAGGTGGATGACCCCCTTGAGCAGGAGACCGACGAGACTGCGTTGATCCTGTCGGGGCACGGGCTGGAGCATGGCCGTCCGCGCGTTCTTAGTGCGGTGGTCAGGCCTGGCAGGACCTTGACGCAGGTCAAAGCTACCATCCCCGCCGGCACCACTATCCCGCCTCCTCGACAGCCTCGTCAATCCCGTGATGTAAGTCTTTCTCACTATCATACTCTTTCCGATATTCCTTCCTGCATGGCTAAGTTGACGAGATTCATCATTTTTTAAATTGTAGCCTGATTTCGAGGACGCCTACGATGCCGCTCATGCGAGCTACGTCGAGGACATGGCTCTGTGGAACGAGAGGGATCAGGCCTACGCCGCGTACACGGAGGCGTTCCAAGCGGTAAGTTTCGACCTTTACTTTTGCAAAAGATCACAAGTCCCAATTCCCCTAGTTTGAATCTTTGGCAGATGTTTGCTCGCACAACCCTTTATTTCTACAACCCTTGGCAGGCTACGATTAGGTTTATGCAAACTGGAGAGCGGGGGGACCCGATAGGAGCTGCGCCTCCTAGGCCCGGGCCGCCGCCAGTCTTTCCTTCGAGGGAGATGTTTGCTCGCACATATTACACATCGAACCCGGTAAGTTCTTACCAAACCAGTGGTTACCGCTTTCCTTTTGCCTCGCAAGTTGCTTACTCTTGCTCGAATATGTAGGGAACGGGATCTTCCCGGGCCGCTCGTGCTTCTCCTAGTGCCTCGCCGAGCTCACCGGCTAGTCGCGCTTCTCCTTCGCCCGATCCTTCGCCTGGTGCTGGTTCTCGTGGTGGCTCTACTTCGGCCACGCCGCGCCAGCGGTCGCCTGTCTTCACCAGGGGAGATCTTGGGTTCACCCCGTCTCCACCATAGATGTAGGATGATCTTCCGGCTGGTGGTTAGCATGTTAGATGATGGAACCATGTAGGATTGATCGGAACCATGTATGATATAGGATTGATGGAACCATGTATCGTGTTGATGTTTTGTATGCACTTGATGATGTTATTATGCTCATAATATTTCTGTTATTATTGCTGCTTTAATTCTGCATTTTTCGCTGCAATTTTGGTACTGAAATAACCAAAAAAAAATACTGGCATGAGTCTACGCCGACGGCATTGCCGTCGGCACAAGCCCAGCGCTGACCAAATGGTCATCACTGTGCCGACGGCATTGCCGTCGGCGTAGCCTCAGGCCAGTATTGCCTCCTGGTGACGCCGCGTGTCCTCCTCTAGGCCGACGGCTTTGCCGTCGGCGTAGAGTCATCTGCCTGTTTGCGCGTTGTGGGCCCCACCAGCCCTACGCCGACGGCATGTATGCCGACGGGGATGATCTGGCCGTCGGCCCAGAGATACGCCGACGGCAATAGTCTACGCCGACGGCCAAGTAGTCTACGCCTACGGGATGTTACGCCGACGGCCAGACGCCGACGGCGGCCGTCGGCACAGGAGACGCCGACGGCAAAAGGGCCTACGCCGACGGCAAAAGGCCGTCGGCACCTAGCCTGTTTCCTGTAGTGAGGTGATGTGTGTTTTTGTGTGTGATAGAGACGCTTCACGCATACATGCCTGTCGATGGTGGATCACGTGCATGCGTATGATCTAGAGTTCTCGGAGGTTACGTCATGTGCATGGCATGTCCACACCCAACGCTTAAGCGTGTACGGACTTTGGGATACTTTTTGTTCCAATCTAGGCTATGTTTTTCCTGGTCTTGTAATGGTAAAAGTACTCCCTCTGTCGGGTATTATATGCCGAGGGCAAATCGTTACAAGAAAATAATTTTTTGTTATCTTAGTCATCTCTCTCTCTCTCTCTCTCTCTCTCTCTCTCTCTCTCTCTCTCTCTCTCTCTCTCTCTCTCTCTCTCTCTCTCTCTCTCTCTCTCTTAATGACAATGGGAGAAATTGAGAATATGCCAGGATAATTCGGAGGAGCTATTTGCTCGTCAAATCTACTTCTCTTTGCGGATAAAAAAGAGGCTATCGTTGAACTTGGTATGTCTCATTAAGGCGATGCAAGCATTAAATTTCACACCGGTTTCTCCATATCTAGGATGCACATAATGAAATAGATTAATATATAATTCAATCACTTCGAGAAGTCTGTCAGGGATACCATCTTTGACGGGTTTTCGTCGGGCATTATCCGGCCAAGATGCTTCGTAGTTACACAAATCATGCTACTCCCTCCGGTTCGGTTTTATGGGCGTATCTCCAAAACCATGCGGTTTCAGAATAGGAGCGATTTTAGGCGTCGTTTGTTAATTGTGGCTTTAATTACGCATCGGTTACAGAGACGCGGGCTTGTTTTTGTTTCCTTCCCTTTTCTGTTCGCTAGTGTGTACGCGGTGGAATTCCTGCATGCACCGATCCGGCCGGCCGTGTGAATGCCCAATGGAATTCCTGCATGCTCCATGATCGGACGAGATAGACCGACGCGTCGTCGTGCCAACACCGACGGTGGCACCACCCGCTCGCTGCTAGCCGTACCGATGGAAGAAGGANCCCGCCGTCCACCCTTGATGAGGATATATCCATGGATTATGGTGCTTGTCCCTGCTTAAACTGGAAGGAAATATTAAGTCTAACTGATGATTATTACCAGGTGAATTTATTCCTTGCTAAAAATAATATTTTGATATTTCAGAATTATATACTATCTAAATCATTGTATTATACTTGATTAGACGTGACATCTGTCCGAGTAGCGCCAGCGGGAGGAGAGGGAGGTCGGCGATCGCGGGACAGAAGAAATTGATCGAGCTAATTCATCAACCAAATACGTGCATGTATTTATACATTAACGTAACCAAACCAAGATGGTGTTCAGCCATGTGGAGCATTCAATGCAGGGCAGCCTTGGACATGATTGTTGACTCCAAAGGATGCATGCACGTTGGGGCTATGCATGTGGACCTGTACCGTACTATCCATGTGCGTTGGACTTGTGTTGGCCAAGGAGTACAAGGGAGCATCGATTGGACGGCCATGACAGCACCAATATATACAAGAGATGGATTCGCACGTCAAGGAGTTGGCTGATTGCCTGCACTTGTTTGCAGCGCCCAAATAAATTATAAGGGCTAGGTTATTTTATATTAGTTAAGCCCATTAAGAGAGATTGGGAGAGATACGAGTCAGTTGTACCGACCTAGTCCTGCGTTCGGCTATATTAGGCCTAGTCTGGCTATTGTAAAGGAGACCACGTTTTGATTAAACCCTAGATTGGATTGCTACAAGCATTCATCTTTTGCCGTGTTCCTCTTTGTTGCGATCAGGAATACAACCCCTTCACTTTGTTTCGATCTGGAGGTTCTTGCTACCAAAGTTAGAGTGTGATCTGTTGTTCCATTGGGAATTAGTAGATCGCAGAAACTGCTTCGTGGCCGGCGGCTACGTTGCATCGGTGTGAGGCGTCGCGAATATCCCTTGGGTTGAAGAGCGGTTTGCATTGGCAACAGGGGAGCAGCCGGAGAGTTCGTCGGAATCTCGCAAGTTATCTACCATCATCAACCATCTACCACCCGCTCACAGAGAAGATCGGGCCACCCCTCATCACCCCTCCCCACTGCCCTCCGGCCACGGCCCCTCCTCGACCCCCTCTGACTACCCCCTCCCCGCTCCCCTCCGGCCCGCCGCCCGCCGTCCGCCGCCCGCACCTCCCCAGCTCCCCTCCTGCCGCGCCGCCTTCCACCGCGCCCCGACCCCACCGCCTCCACCCGACAGCCCCTCCCCGATCCCCTCCGGCCAACCCCGACCCCACCCACCGCCGCGGCGTAGCTCCTCTGGCCAGCCCCGACCCCGCCGCCAACCCTTGCCCCTCCACCCGGGCAGCTCCTCCACCGCCACATCGTTGACCTCCCCTCCGGTTGCTCCTCCACCGCGTCTCCACCACCGAAGCTCCTCCGGTTAGTTCATTTTTTTAATATTAAACAGCAACCATAGATTAGTTCAATTTTAGGGTTAGTTTTAGAGTTAGTGCAATGTTAGTTTTAGGGTTAGTGCAATGTTAGTTTTAGGGTTAGTGCCACTTTTAGTTGTATGATAGTTTTAGGGTTAGAATTAGTAGATTTTAATTGCTTGTTAGGGTTAGGGATGATTATTAGGTAAAGTAGAGAGATTTTTTGCTTATATGTTTGAATTGTGTGCTTTTTTAGATGACGTAGCTTCCCGCCAGCCAGCACCGTCGGTCCCGCGTGTCGTTGTGGGGCTTCTTCTCCAACTGAGGAGGGGCCACCTAGGTGCCCCTGTTTCGTTGCCCCTGACCTCGACCTTGTCCGGCCACCGATCACGCTTCGAGGGTATAAATCTTTTGCCTCTCTTGCTGCATAGGTTTATTTTGGTCTAGATCACCAAGTCAGTCGCGCAACCGAGTCAGATCTCATCCGGAAGGGTTACAAATTTGTAAATATGCAGGATTGTCCATCTCTGCATATTTATAACCGTAACACTTCCGGATTGTCCATGTTGGACAGTCCGAGTACGTGTAGATCGGGTTGTGTCCCATGTTCTACCCCTTCCTGAGACGGAATTTCGGCAGCACCTCCCCGTTGTTCTTCGGATGCACACCCTCTCGGCTTGACAAGCTCGAGACGTGTATTCTGAACAACAGCGGGGAGGTGCTGTCGAAATTCCATCTCGGGTCGGGGTAGAACATGGGACACGACTCGATCTACACGTACTCGGGCGGGATAGCCTACCTATTAGAAGTGTAGGTGAACCCTTGCATGGTGTAAAAGATAAAATTTGGCCGTAATTAATCTTGGTGTCATTGAATAAATTTATTAGTACTTGCTGCATAGTATGAAATGCGTTGTTGTTTGGCTCCCAATAAAGCAGAGGATGGCAGATAATGGGTGGATGTACAGTGGCCGTATCAGTAAGACTGAAAGAACAGATGAGTGGGAATGGAAGACTGATTTATTGGTGAAGGAGTTAGGGCGTGGTTCAAAAAAGTCAGGAGTTCGTCCAAGATGCCCTTGCACTAATTGCAAGAATCGTCACCGTCAGGGAAAGGATGACATGAGTAAACACCTTTGGTTGAATGGGTATATGCCTAACTTTGTCACGGCTATCGACTTTGCTCAGTACGAACGTGACAGAGGTGAGGTGATGCGGCAGCGGATCGATGGCAATGAGTACGATGGGATTAGAAATTTCCTAGATGATCTCCGCGATGCCGACATGCCGGATTCACCACCTCAAGGGGAGGAACCGCCAGAACCGGAGGAACCGGGTGAACCGGAGGAACCGGAGCCAACCGCAAAGGCCTTCCTTGATATGATGGCCTTGGCTAAGAGGCCTCTATACGAGGGTGCAAAGATTTCTCAGCTCGATGCCATCTTTCAACTACTAGCCGACAAGGCCCAGTACTCCACCACCCGTGCATGCTTTGAGAAAAATCTGATAACACGTGGTAACATGTTGCCTGAAGGGCATTGTTTGCCTAAAACCCTGCACGAAGCGAAGAAAATCATGAAAGTGCTCAGCATGGATTATGAAAAGATAGATTGTTGTCCAAAATGTTGCCTTTTGTTCTGGAAACAGTTTGCAGATGACAAGTACTGTAGTATTTGTCGGGCCTCTAGGTATCATGAGGTAACGGGAGCCGATGGTCAGGTGAAGCAGACAAAAGTCGCTGCGAAGATTCTTCGGTATCTCCCATTCATAAAAAGAATCCAGCGGCTTTACTTGTCCGAGGAGACTGCCACACAGATGACGTGGCACAAGAAGGGGAAGAGATACTCGGACGAGCTCGGACGGAAAAAGATGGGACATCCATCTGATGGTAAGGCATGGAAAAACTTCGATGAGAAACACCCCGTTGAGGCAGCAGAGGCTCGAAATGTCAGAATTGCGATAGCGACAGATGGATTCAATCCATATGGTATGTCGACTGCCTCATACAGCTGCTGGCCCATGTTTGTTATTCCGCTCAATCTCCCTCCCGGAGTCATAATGCAAAGGAAGTTCATATTTCTGTCGCTGATCATTCCAGGGCCCGATTACCTGGGGAAGAATTTGAGTGTCTACATGCAGCCGCTTGTGGATGATTTGAACCACTCTTGGCACCATGGGACGTTGACATACGACCGAGCATCGAAGAGAAACTTCTTGATGAGAGTGTGGTTCCACTATTCCATGCACGACCTACCCGGGTACGCCCTATTCTGCGGATGGTGTACAGCTTGCAAGTGGCCATGCCCAGTGTGCAGGAACCGACTTGAGTTCCTTTGGCTAAACGCAGGTGGCAAGTATGTCGCGTTTGACAAGCACCGACAGTTTCTCAAAAGAAGGCACCGGTTCAGAGATGACAAAAAGAACTTCACGAAGGGCAAAGTTGTGCATGAAGAAAAAGAGATACCGACGTTCGATGGTGCAGCTGTTGATGCCGAGCTATGTGCTCTCGTGCCTGCTGTGGGAAATGGCCCACGATATGTGGGATATGGTGAAACACACAACTGGACTCACGTGGCAGGCTTAACCCAGCTCGTTAAGGACCTCGACTCCCCATAACATCGATGTGATGCACACAGAAAAGAATGTCGAAGAGTCCCTCTTTCACACAGTCCTGAACATTCCTGGCAAGTCAAAGGATAATGTCAATGCTAGAGTCGATGTTGAGAAGCTGTGTGATAGGAAGAGCTTACACATGCATCCTCCTGACCGCCGCCGAAAAAATTGGTTCAAGCCAAATGCCGACTACTGCCTTGATAGTACCCAGAAGAAGGAGGCATTCAAGTGGCTCAAACACGTCGTGATGTTCCCTGATGGTTATTGTTCGAATATAAGTAAGGGAGTCAATCTTGTAACGGGAAAATTCACCGGGCTCAAGAGTCACGACTATCATATATGGATTGAGCGGTTGATGCCAGTGATGGTTCGAGGGTATCTCACCGAGCGTGTCTAGCGAGTGCTTGCAGAGTTGAGCCATTTCTTCTGCACGCTATGTGCTAAGCAGATATGTCCCATGATTATTAAGAAGATGCATGATCTTGTGCCGGAGTTGCTATGCAAGTTAGAGATGATCTTTCTGCCAGGCTTCTTTACTCCGATGGCACATCTCGTTCTGCATCTCGCGAACGAGGCACTCTTGGGTGGACCGGTGCAGTTTCGTTGGCAGTTTTGTATTGAGAGAGAGTTTAAGTATATTCGAAACATAACTGGAAACAAAGCTAAGATTGAAGCATGCATAGCTGAGGCAACAGTACTTCGGGAGATGGCAGACGTCGCGACAACGTACTATCCCGATGATGTTCCCACTCTGCATAACCAGGTCTCTCGGTACAATGTCGACGAGCCCAAGCGTGATCCCAAGCTCAAACTCTTCCAATCTTCCGGTGGCAAGGCCGGTGGCCGGGAAAATATACGTTGACCACGGAAGAGAAGAGTTGCATAATGCTCTATGTGCTTATGAACATGATAGAAATGGTCGATTTCATCAGGTAAAATGGTCGATTTATGCTTATGAACAAATTACTTTGCAACTAATAACTCGGTTTCGGTCTAATACCTATTTTCTCCTTCTAGAGAATTCAAGGATGAAATGTGGTCGGGACCGGAGGATCCATCTGTCGCGGAGATGGATACTCTTCTGAAAGAGGGTGCTCCCGGGAAGAATTCATTTGTGTCCTGGTTCATGAAAAAAGTAATTTCTAACCTGTCCCTCTTACCTTGCAATCAGTGACTTGTCCCTGTAATGACACGTAACTAATGTACAAAACAATTTGAACTCTACTTGTAGGGAGCTGATTCTAACGTTGAGATGACGGATGAGTTGAGATGTGTTTCCCAAGGTTTTAGCCGTACCGTCATGAAGTATGAGAAGTATGATGTGAATGGGTATCGCTTCCATACAGAGTATCACCAGAAGAGTCGGCCGAATGCAAAAACCGTAAATACCGGTGTCTTCACCAAAGGAGCCGATGACGTTGATTACTATGGAAGGTTAGAGAAGGTGTACGAGCTGACGTTCGATCGTACGAACCTAGAACTCAAGCTCGTTGTGTTCAAATGCCACTAGTTCAACCCACACACAGGACCACACGGTGGACAGAGAAGTACCCCTTCCATTGGGTTAGTCGAAGTTAGGCCTTCAACCACCTATAGCGGAGCCGATGTCTTTATTGTGGCTCACCAAGCCAAGCAAGTTTATTATTTGCCCTACCCATGTCAGAAAGTGGGACTCAAGGGATGGGAAGTCGTGTTCCAGGTATCGCCACATGGTAAGCTACCCATGCCCAATGCTGACGATTACAACAACATTGACCCTGTAACATACGAGGGAATTTTCTATCAAGAGGAAGTGGACTTTGGGGACTTTGATTTACAACCGGGTGGTCTTGAGAATCTCGAGAACGATGCACAAACTCGTGGTGAGTCAGTGGACAATCTAAAGGACATAGATATGCTCGAGAAGTTTCATGCGGGCAAAGTCAACGATGATGAGCCTCCACCGTGCGAGGAGCCTCCAACTTACTACTCACGTGATAGCGATAGTGATAGTGAGAATGAGAACCAACCTAGTTATAAGAGTGATGATTCGAGGTGAGGGTCTATATTTTATTATGTCTTTTTGCTTAGTGATGATTCGAGTATTTATTTTAGTGTCTACATTTATGCGTCTCTATGCTTACACGTCTTTATGCTTAGTGTCTACATTTTATTATGTCTTTTTTGCTTAGTATTTATCTTTCAACATGCTTGTTAATTGCATTACTTCTTTATGCTTACTATCTACCTTTTATTATGTCTTTATGCTTAATTGTTTTCTCTTTCTCAATGCAGGTGATTCAAGAATATGAGCCAAGGCAAGGAATCTTCGGTGTCCTTGCTTAGGTCGCTGAGGCAAAAGAACGTTACGCGAAGTGGAAGACCATTAATTCCCAATTCGCGTTACCCCGAGACCAGCGATGCGAGAGGAGGACGAGGACGGCGAGGACGAGGACGAGGTGTAGGTGGCGGGGGAGGTGGAGTAGACTTGGAGCCACCACCCTCCGCTTCTGGCGACGTGGCTTCCCAGTTGCTGTTAGAGGCCTCGTCTAGAGACGAGCCGGAGACGGAGTCTAGAGACGAGGCGGAGTCTAGACCGGAGGCGGAGGTGGATGCTGAGGCGAAGGTGGAGGTGGAGGCGACAGGGAACCTGAGGATTGGTGGGGAAGCGGGAGTCCCCGGTCAGGCATAGGAGCCTACTACCGAGGAGGGGAAAGCCCTCATCCAGCCTAACTGTAAAGAGTAAGTGTACTCATTTTGTATTTTTGAACATGTAATTTCATTTTGGTCATAACAATTTGGTATATGTACTAATGATTGATAATTGTGCAGCAATTGGACCTATCCCAAGGGGACTTGCCAGACTTCGAGTTTGCTTGGAGCTCTTATTCGGCACTTTTGGCCGGGCTTCTACACTCCTGCCGGCGGCCTCGAGAGGAAGCTAGCCATTACTTGGCTTGACTACGAGGGTGCTCCGTCCCCGGGCTTCCAGAGTGCTGCTGATGCTGTGATCACCAAGTTTTGGGTAAGACATATTTCTCGAGTTTCGTTCATACTTGATTACCCCACCGTGCTAACTCATGACTCCCACAATTTCTTTATGCATATTTGAAGTGCTTTTACCGGGTACTGGAGGAGCACAGGGTCGAGGCGGACAGGAATTTGCACAAGGCTTGTGTGAGGTTGACACGGCAGCAGTGGTACAACCAAAAGCACACATCCATCAGCGCTTTCTGTTCTGAGAGGGGCATGAGGGCCTACAAGGCGCAGAATGTCAAGAACCCGCCGCAGTTGACCGTCGAGGATTACATGTCGGTAAGTAAATTGTCAATGAAATTCTATATTGCGTATTGCATTTTCAATGATATTACATTATCTGTTCTTTACTTGAGTATTGCATTTTTAGGTAATGCCCCTGTGGGCCGATGGAAAAGAAGATGCATGGGAGGCGCTGGCTAAGAGGTGGACCGGGGAAGACGCTGAGTTCGCCGCCATGAGCGAGCGGAACAAGAACCGAGGCACCGATGGAACACACAGTGGGGGAAACCTCAACCATGGGCATTTCAAGCAAAGGCTGGTATGTATATACATGGAGCTACCTACATTTATTTCCCGTCATGTTGCTACTTGATATGCATACCATTTCTTTTCCGATGCAGGAGGCCGCTTCCGGGGAGCAGCTTAGTGACATGTCAACTTGGAAAAAGATGAAGCAGAAGAAGCTTGATCTAAGCGAGCCTCAGCCCTCGCTTCCCAAGTACTATGGCACAGTCGAGAAGGACTTGGACGCCTACTGCACGACATTCACCGAGTTATACCCGGAGGTGGATGACCCCCTCGAGCAGGAGACCGACGAGACTGCGTTGATCCTGTCGGGGCACGGGATGGAGCATGGCTGTCTGCGCGTTCTTAGTGCGGTGGTCAGGCCAGCCAGGACCTTCACGCAGGTCAAAGCTACCATCCCCATCGGCACCACTATCCCACCTCCTCGACAGCCTCGTCAGTCCCGCGATGTAAGTCTTTCTCACTATCATCCTCTTTCCGATATTCCTTCCTGCATGGCTAAGTTGACGAGATTCATCATTTTTTAAATTGTAGCCTGATTTCGAGGAGGCCTACGATGCCGCTCATGCTTGCTACGTCAAGGACATGGCTCTGTGGAACGAGAGGGATCAGGCCTACGCCGCGTACACGGAGGCGTTCCAAGCGGTAAGTTTCAACCTTTACTTTTGCAAAAGATCACAAGTCCCAATTCCCCTAGTTTGAATCTTTATTTCTACAACCCTTGGCAGGCTACGATTAGGTTTATGCAAACTGGAGAGCGGGGGGACCCGATAGGAGCGGCGCCTCCTAGGCCCGGGCCACCGCCAGTCTTTCCTTCGAGGGAGATGTTTGCTCGCACATAGTACACATCGAACCCGGTAAGTTCTTGCCAAACCAGTGGTTACCGCTTTCCTTTTGCCTCGCAAGTTGCTTACTCTTGCTCGAACATGTAGGGAACGAGATCTTCTCGGGCCGCTCATGTTTCTCCTATTGGCTCGCCGGTCTCACCGGCTTATCGCGCTTCTCCTTCGCCTGATCCTTCGCCTGGTGGTGGTTCTCGTGGTGGCTCTACTTCGGCCACGCCGCACCAACGGTCGCCTGTCCTCACTAGGGGAGATCTTGGGTTCACCCCGTCTCCACCAGAGTTCTAGTAGAACTGTTGTTATTTATGTTGGTGTGTGATGTATATTGATGTTTGTATGCACTTGATGCTGTGATTTGTATTGTTAGTACTGTTGTTATGACCCATATTATTACTGTTATTGTTCTGTAATTTTTCTATAAATTACGGTGTAATTTAGCTTCTGGAATAAAAAAAAAACAGAGCCTACGCCGATGGCAATGCCGTCGGCACAGAGCAAAATAAACCTGTAGCGATGCCAAATGGCTGACGTTGTGCCGACGGCTTTACCGTCGGCGTAGCGCCTGACCATATGCCGACGGCAAAAAGCCGTCGGCGTATCTCAGCATGCTGGCCTGGCCTATTGTGGGTCCCGCATGTACTACGCCGACGACACGTACGCCGACAGCATATCTGGCCGTCGGCTTAGATATACCGACGGCGAAAAGCCGTCGACATATCTCCGCATGCTGGCCTGGCCTGTTGTGGGCCCCACATGTACTACGCCGACGGCACGTACGCCGACGGGCATATCTGGCCGTCGGCCTAGGCTGTGCTGACGGCCAGCCTATATGCCGACGGCGATTTGGTCTACGCCTACGGGAGATTACGCCGACGGCAGCCGTCGGCACAGTCTACACCGACGGCTTTTAGCCGTCGGCATACTGCGTTCTTCCTGTAGTGCACATAGCAAATTAGACAATCACTCAAGTAGCACATGACACCAACGGATTTTACCGATCAAGTAGCACTATGCATGTACTCAGCTGGCTGAACCCAACAAGAAATCACATCTGAACCCATCAAGTCGTCAAATGAACTAGCTAGAAGGCTTTTGGTGGCCCATTAATAATCAGTCTAACGAGTCACGATGTATTAGGCCAGCTGACAGCCCACAAGTAAAACAAATTAGGCTGATAGGCTGAACTCCTAGTCTCGTACAATCTACGGAATACGTACCGGAAGCCGCACGCACCTTGCTCGTCAGCGTCGCAACACCGAAAGCGACGGTTCGTCTCTGAACTCGATCTCTCGTCTGCTGGACGCCGGTGGCCGCCGGCCGGCAGCGGCAAGGGTACACCATATTCCACAATCTAGGCAAGGATTTACCCATTCAGGTACGATGATCTCTTGACTCTTGTTCTTTTCATCGTGTGTAACGCCTAGCCCTAATGTTCGGATTGCTTTTCCCTAAACATTGTTTGATCCTAGATCATGGAACGGTATTATAGGAAGACAAAAAGGTCACTGGATTCAGTTACTGATGAAGGTACTTTAAGGCCATCCGTCAGGCGTAAGCAATCAGATGCTGATAATGGTAGTCTCCTTTCCAATCAGTGGGAAATTGATCTGGACGAACTGCCGTATGATCCTGCTGATCGAAAGAGAGCTTTAGAGTACACTCATAATCCTAAGACGCAAAATGAGATCAGGAGAAGATATTTAACTAGAGGACCATACAGGCCACCACCTGATTTTAATTATCCATATAGGCTCATTGGAGATGACCAACGGAGATTTAATCCACGATGGTTTAAAAAATATGGTGGTTGGCTTGAGTATAGTGAGAAGGTGGATAAGGCTTTTTGTTTGTGCTGCTACCTTTTCAGAGATTACAATGAAGGACAAGCTGGGACTGATGCATTTGCCATTAAAGGCTGGAACCATTGGAACAAGAAATCGAGATTGGATACTCATATTGGTAAGGGAAATGTTAATAGCTTCCATAATGTAGCAGCAAAAAGATGTGATGCTTTGATGAATCAAGATCAGTCAATTCAGGTTGCTCTCAATAAGCAAACTAATCTTACAAAAAAGAAAAATCATATTGGGCTTAATGCTTCAATTGATTCTGTTAGATACTTGCTGCGTCAAGGCTTAGCTTTTCGAGGCCATGATGAATCAAAAGAGTCAAAAAATAAGGGAAACTTTCGAGAGTTGGTAAACACTTTGGCAAATCAAAATGATGATATACGGAAGGTAGTTCTAGAGAATGCTCCAGAAAATTGTCAATGGATATGTGGAGATATTCAAAAGGAACTTATCAGTTATTTTGCAGAGGTAAGATCATAATTATATTATATTGTCTAATAGTTCTGTTATCTTGCAAGTAATAATCTATCTCTAATGATTCGTTAATATTTTTCCTCAGATAACTCTAAGTTCTATCACACAAGAAATTGTAGGTGATGTATTCAGTTTGTTGATTGATGAGGCTGTCGATGTGTCCGACAAAGAGCAAATGGCAGTTGTCTTGAGATATCTTGACAAACATGCATTCATTGTTGAACGGTTAGTTGGAGTTGTACATGTGAAGGAAACATCAGCAGCATGTCTCAAGGCCGCTCTTCAAAAATTATTCATTGATATTGGATTAAGCATAAAACAGGTCAGAGGCCAATGTTATGATGGGGCAAGTAACATGTGTGGTGAGTTCAATGGCTTGAAAGCTAAGATTCTGCAAGAGAATAGCTCGGCATATTATGTGCATTGTTTTGCTCATCAACTCCAGTTGGTTATTGTGGCAGTAGCAAAGAAGAATGAAGATATTGCAGATTTTTTCTATATGATCTCCATTTTATTTAATGTGGTTGGAGCTTCTTGCAAAAGAAAAGACATGATTAGAGAGAAACATAGGGAGGAGGTAATTAAAGCCATAGGAAGTGGAAAGATTAGCAAAGGGATAGGCATAAATCAAGATCAAAGTCTCCAAAGAGATGGTGACACGAGGTGGGGTGTACACTACAGAACACTTTCAGGTCTTGTGAAATTGTTCTCAGCTACTTTTTATGTTCTAAAATATGTTGCAAAAGAAGGAAAGGGTGATAAGAAATGCCAGGCACGTGGTCTTGTAGCATATTTTGAGACCTTTGAATTTGTGTTTTATTTGCACATGATGCTGCATATATTGGGAAGTGCAAATACTTTGTCACAATCTTTGCAAAAGAAGGATCAAGACATCCTAAATGCCATGTCATGTGTGAAGTCAACGAGGAATGAGCTGCAAGATCTAAGGGAGAATGGATGGGATGGACTTCTAGAGAAGGCATATTTATTTTGTGAAGAACACAAGATTCAGCATGCAAACATGCAAGAGGATTATGCCGATCGTCATGCGCCGCGAAAAAAACCAACAAGACAAACCTCCAGCATTACCAAATAGAGTGTCTTAATTCCGTGATTGATTGGCAACTTCAAGAATTTGATGATTGTTTCAATGAGGTAAATTCTGCATTGGCTTCTTTCAGCCCAAAGGATTCTTTTGTTGCTTTCAACTTGGAGAGTTTAGTGGAGCTAGCTAAGTTTTATCTGGAGGATTTTAATTCTGAAAAATTGAATGATCTTGGTCACGAACTTGTCACTTATATTGACAATGTGCGAGCGGATGAAAGGTTTGCCAATTTGGATGGGATTGCTGATCTTGCTAAATTAATGGTAGAGACAAATAAGCATATTACTTTTCCATTGGTGTATCATCTTCTAAAGCTAGTACTCATATTGCCGGTTGCCACTGCACAAGTGGAGAGATGCTTCTCAGTTATGAATGTTGTGAAGAAAAAATTGCGCAATAAAATGGGTGACGAGTTTATGAGTGATTGTCTAATTTGCTATGTGGAGAAAGACATGTTTTCTACCATTAGTAATGATCAAGTGTTTGATATTTTTAAGAAGATGAAGAATCGACAAGGGAAACTTTAAAGTGTGAGTGACTATACATGTTTTTCTTTAATTGTTTAAAACTTATGAATATAACTTGCATTTTTTGTTTATTTTTACAGGAAGACAGAAGCTACCAATAAAGTAACATAGTTTTTTACTACTTTATTTCATATGTAAACAAGTATTTTGGATTTCATGTGCCTGGTATGTATTCGTCCTTTATAGTGTAAACAGTTTTTCGATTGTTTAAGTTGTCTTTGAGTGGTATGGTCTTGTTTGGAGATGATCTAAGCTTTCCAATATTATAGTTGGTTCATGCCAAAATTTTGAGTGAACCCATCGACCGAAAATCCTAGCTCCGCCCCTGTGTGATGTAGGGCTAGGCCCGATCTTCACGGATTGGAGGGGAAAACGGGGATGAACACGAAGAACACGGAGGGGTAGCGAGGGAGATTCGTGGGCAAAACACAAGGATAACTAGCAAATCCTGCTGAGAACTCCACCCAACAACAAACCCTCAAAAAGCTAGCCTTTGGATCGAAGAATCAAAGCCAAACTTACTCTTGTTGAAACCGATTGCTCTTACCGGCCGGTCCACCGATCCAATAGAATCACCGCAGTGAAAGATTGGTTTGCACTACTAGAGACACCGCAGTGAAAGAGTAGCAACAACAAGATCTACCTCAACGAGGCACCCTAGCTACGAGGGAGGAGGAGCATAGCTCACACAAGTCTCAGATTCAGTCTAACCTCAAATGGCGAAAGGGGAAAGATATTTATAGTCTTAGTACAAAACGAGGCAGGAAGGTGGGGAACCGGCCTGGAAACCGGCCTAGGCCGGCCTGGAGGCCGGCTGCGTCGGGTGGAGGGCCGACCTGGAAACCGGCCTAGGCCGGCCTGGGGACCGGCTGCGTCGGGTGGAGGGCCGGCCTGGAAACCGGCCTAGGCCGGCCTGGGGGCCGGCTGCGTCGGGTGGAGGTCCGGCCTGGGGGCCGGCCTAGGCCGGCCTAGAGGCCGGCTGGCTCGGGTGGGGGTCCGGCCTGGGGGCCGGCCCAGGCCGGCCTGGAGGCCGGCTGGCTCCGCCTTGAGCTTTTGCCTCCTTCTTCCTCTTCTTGCCCATCTTCTTGGATTTCCTCTTGGCCATCTTCTTGACTCCATTGTGGGTCATCTTTCGGGTGGATCCTGAGTATACACAAGGTACCGGCATGAGGTAGCAAGCAATTCAAAGGGAGGTCGAGATCACACATCGAGAGGAGCGAGGTCACCTTTTCATGGAGAGCTTTGACTCTAGATCTTGTCATTGGGCCAATCGGCATGGTGTCCATGGTGTTGTCCACATGTGGGGCTACATCATCTCCCCCCCTTCGGAAAGAGTCGTCTTCGACTCGTCATCCTCTTGAACGCTTGCATCTTCGTGGAAGGGAGATAGGTCGGCGACGTTGAACGTGTCATGCACCAAGTACTTGGATATTGGGATATCGATCTTGTAGGCGTTGTCGTTGATGCGCTTGAGCACTTTGAAAGGCCCGTCACCGCGAGGAGCAAGCTTGGATTTTCTTTCATCTGGAAAACGGTCCTTGCGTAGGTGTAGCCACACAAGATCCCCTTCTTCGAATATCATGGGCTTCTTCAACTTGTTGATCTTGTTAGCTTGGTGCTTGGTGTGCTCCTCTAGAGTTGCTCGAGTTGACTCATGTAATGACTTCATGTAGTCGGCTCTCTTGTCGACGTCCATGTCGGTGCGCTCGTGTAGAGGGAGTGGGAGGATGTCTAGGGCGGTGTTGGGGTTGAACCCATAGACAACCTCAAACGGGCTTCGCTTGGTCACCCGGTGGGAGGCACGGTTGTAGGCGAACTCGGTGTGCGGTATGTATTCCTCCCAACCCTTGATTTTTGGCATGATTAATGCGCGAAGGAGAGTTGATAAGCTTCGATTCACCACCTCGGTTTGGCCATCGGTTTGTGGGTTGTAAGCGGTGGAGAAGAGGAGCTTGACTCCTAGCTTTGCCATCAATGCCTTCCAAAAGTAGCTTGTTAACTTGACATCGCGGTCCGAAACAATGGTCTTCGGCACTCCATGTAGACGAATGATTTCCCTAAAGAACAAAGTTGCAATGTGTGAAGCATCGTTGGTCTTATTGCAAGGAATAAAGTGTGCCATTTTAGAGAAGCGATCGACAACAACAAATATTGAATCTTTGCCATTCTTTGTGCGAGGTAATCCTAAGACGAAATCCATGCTAATGTCGGACCAAGGTGTGTGTGGTATTGGTAAAGGCATATAAAGACCATGAGAGTTCAACATGGACTTAGCTTTGAGGCAAGTTGGGCAACGGCGCACCAAGCGCTCCACATCACGCGTCATCCGTGGCCAAAAGTAGTGTGTAGATAGCATGGCGAGTGTCTTGTCACGTCCAAAGTGTCCCATGAGGCCCCCACTATGTGATTCCTGTAAAAGCAACAAACGGAGCGAGGACTCGGGAATGCATAGTTTGTTAGCTTTAAACAAGAAACCCTTGTGCAAGTAGAAATCATCGCATCCTTTGTCAATTGTGCACTTTGTAAAGATAGGACCAAAGAAAGGATCGGAAGCGTAGAGTTCTTTAAGGTCATCAAGACCCAAAACATTGATTTCAAGTTGGGTGAGTAAGATCATCTTGCGGGAAAGAGCATCCGCAACGATATTGTCCTTGCCTTTTTTGTACCTCACCACATAGGGAAAAGACTCGATGAATTCAACCCATTTAGCATGCCTTTTGTTCAAATTGGCTTGGGTTTTCAAATATTTCAAAGATTCATGGTCGGAATGGATAACAAACTCTTTGGGCCAAAGGTTGTGTTGCCACACTTCCAAAACACGGACTAAGGCATAGAGTTCCTTGTCGTAGATTGGGTAGTTTAGGCGAGCACCATCAAGTTTTTCTTTATAATAGGCAACGGGACGGCCACATTGCATGAGGACGCCACCGATGCCAAGGCCACTAGCGTCACACTCAAGTTCGAAAGTTTTGGAGAAATCCGGCAAAGCAAGTAAAGGAGCTTCGGTCAATCTCTTCTTGAGTTCATTGAAAGCCGATTCTTGAGCATTGCCCCAAATGAAGGGTACATTCTTTTTGGTAAGCTCATTCAAGGGGCAAGCAATTGTGCTAAAGTCTTTCACAAAGCGACGGTAAAACCCAAACAAACCAAGAGCGCTACGAAGTTGAGCAAGGTTAGTTGGCGGTGGCCAATTTGTGATTGCCTCAATCTTAGAAGTGTCAACTTCAATTCCTTTTGAAGAAACTACATGACCCAAAAACACAAGCTTTTCGGTGCAAAATGTGCATTTCTTGAGGTTGGCAAAAAGGGAAACATTACGAAGGGCCAACAAAACTTGCTTCACATGGTCGACATGTTCATGCAAGGATTTGCTATACACAAGGATATCATCAAAGTAGACAACCACAAACTTGCCAATGAAAGTGCGCAAGACGTGATTCATAAGACGCATAAATGTTGAAGGAGCATTGGAAAGACCAAAGGGCATGACAAGCCACTCGTAAAGACCAAGTTTTGTTTTAAATGCGGTTTTCCATTCATCTCCTTCATGCATACGGATTTGGTGATAGCCACTTTTCAAATCAATTTTGGAGAAGATAGTGGCACCACTAAGCTCATCTAGCATGTCATCAAGTCGTGGGATAGGATGTCGATACCTCACCGTGATATTGTTGATGGGACGGCAATCCATGCACATTCGGAGTGTGTCGTCTTGCTTGGGGACGAGGATGACCGGAACGGCGCACGGACTCAAGCTTTCACGAACATGTCCCTTGGCGAGGAGTTCTTGAATTTGGCGCTCGATCTCCTTTGTCTCCTCGGGGTTGGTGCGGTATGGCACTCTATTGGGTAGAGGGGCGCCGGGAATGAGATCGATGCGATGTTCGATTCCACATAGGGGAGGAAGTCCTTGAGGTAGCTCATCCGGAAAGACATCTTTGAATTCCTGCAAGATAGACAACATAGACGGAGGAACTTGGGTTAAGTCGTTAGTGTCTTTGCCATCTCCTTTGCATAAGAGCACGAAGTGGAAAGTGGATGGGTTTGCTCTCACTTGCCTCATTTCACTTTTGGTGGCTAACAAGACTACGCCGGGACTCACTCTTTTCCCTTTCTCACTCACATTTGGCTTGTGGCTCTCACTCACGTGAATGTGGTTCGCTCTCTCACCACTCAACTCACTAGAGGATTGTTTATCTTGCGCTCGTACAATTGTCTTGGCATTGTCGGCGATGATTTGGCTTGGAGTCATTGGGCGGAGCACTAGGATCTTATTGTTCCATTTGAAGCTATAGTAGTTGGTGCGCCCATCATGAGTAGCGGCCTTGTCAAATTGCCAAGGGCGGCCAAGAAGTAAGTGGCAAACCGACATGGGTACCACATCACAATCCACCGTGTCCTCGTAAGAGCCAATCTTGAAGGATACTTGAACCGTGTGTTGGATCTTCACGGTGCCGGAGTCACTAAGCCATTGCACATGGTAAGGATTGGGGTGCTTCTTGTACGTCAAGTTGAGTTTCTCACATAGCTCCTTGCTTGCCAAGTTGTGACAACTCCCACCATCAATGATTACCTTGATTGATTTGCCGTTGATGCCGGCCTTGGTTTGGAACAAGTTGCATCTTTGAGCGTCATCACCTTGGTTGATTGTAGTCAAGACTCGAGTGACAACTAGAGTGGGGTTGGGGTCACCATCACAATAGATGTAGTCATCGTCGTCATCCAAGCTTTGCATCGTGGCCACCTTGTTCAATGCGTGGTACTCATCTTCACTCATAGACTCATAGTCTCCATTTTCATTGACTATCACCACCTTCTTGTTGGTGCATTCAAATGACTTGTGCCCTTGACCTCCACACTTGTAGCAAGTGATATATGACTTGGTGGCTTGGGGTGAGGGCGACGTCTTCTTGGAGGTTGTAGTGGTTTGCGGTGTAGGACTCTTGATATTGCCTTGAGCTTGGACTTGAGTGATGGGTTGTGTTGATGAAGAAGCTCTAGTGGTGAAGAAGGACTTGGCCTTGACATACTTGAGTTCTTCGGCGACTTGGCGCTCGGCCTTCATGGCTTGATGAACTAGCTCAACAAGGTTCTCATAAGGTTGGAATTCCACTATCTTCTTGATGGGGTACGTGAGGCCGTTCAAGAAGCGTGCCATTGATTGTTCCTCGGACTCAACAATATGTGCACGGGAGAGAGTGGACTCCATCTCCTTGTAGTACTCGTCGACCGACTTGAGACCTTGCTTGAGTTCTTGTAGCTTCTTGTACAAATCGCGTGCATAATGATGTGGCACAAAGCGCTTGTGCATTTCCTTCTTCATGTCATTCCATGTGTCGATTGGGTCTTCAAAGGATGCTTGGAGTTGTTCCCACCATAGTTGCGCATAGCCTTCAAACTCGAGGGATGCGAGGTCAACTCGTTTGTCTTGCGGCACCTTGTAGACTCGAAATAGTTTGGAGACCTTGGATTCCCATGCAATATAGTCTTCTGGGTCGTTGGTGCCATGGAACTTAGGAATGACGAGCTTGGAAGGATTGAAACGGTTCTTGCGATCATCCTCATCATCATCATCATCATGGTGTCGATGGCGGTCTCGGTGACGATGCCTTTGATGGTGGCGCGGCACATAATCCTCATTGTCTTCAAGATCAATATGATTGTCGGCCAATGGCACTCGGCGGGCTCGATGTGGAGGTAGGTCATGACGATGATGTCGATTATCTTCATAGCGGTGTTGGGGATCCAAGTTAGCAATTGGAATTGGTATCTCTTGTCGATGACGATCTTGATGGTGTACGATTGCTTGGGGGGGGGGCGGCTCTTCTTGACGATGTTGGTCTTGATGTTGGTGATGGTCCAAGTTCGCTTGTGGAGGAGGCATGTCGTGGTGTTGACCTTGACCAATCTCACTTGGACCTTTGCTTCGTACGGTGGAACGATGTGAAGACCTTGAGCTTGATCGCGAAGAGTGCCGGTCTCGTCTCTCGAGAAGCTCCTCGAGACGAATGGAACGCGCCTTGTTCTCACGTTGGTCGTCTTGTATTTGAGCGAAGCGCTCGGCATTTTCGCGTTGTGCGGCGTGATGGCGCTCCTCGTAGCGGCGTAAGTTGTCGTCGATGTACCTCCTCAGGGCCTCCGCTTGTTTGCCAAAGTCGGCGTCTTGTTCTTCCCTAGCCATGATAAGCAAACACAAGTGATATGTGGAATATGTGGTGGCTAAAAACCGCTCTTACCTTTGGTTGATAGTATTGGACAAGTGGACTCGCCTTCCGAGACGATGGTGACACAAGAGTAAGGGGGTGTTTGTTTGGGCTTTGGCTTTGGCTTTTGGCCAAAGGCCAAAAGCCAAAAAGCACCTAAATAGGTGTTTTTTGGCTTTTGAGTTTTGGAAGCCAAAAGCTTTAATCCAATGCTTTTGGCTTCCAAAGTGTTTGATTAGCAATCCAAACGCGACTCACACACACACTTATGAGGAGCTTAGGTAAGGCAAAGTGGCAAGAAATCGAAACGAAACAAACGAAAAGGCTATTGCAGTAAGTGGAAGATAACCACAAAGATCAAGAAACAAAAGAGACTAACCACACAATCCGAGAAACAAAGGAGACTCACACATGGAGACAAACGTGGATGGTGCGACTATAGGGAGGAGCAACTTTGACCTAACGAAGACTATGCTCGTGCCGCACCACCTCTCGAAGGACAACTAGCTCAAGTGTATGGGAAGGAGCACCCGATTTGCACAAGTGCACCCATTTCTCTATTGGTAATTGGAGCTTGAGGATGACTAGGATCACGGCTCGGCTTTTCTCTCTTTTTTTTTGAATCTTTTCTATTTCTCTTTTGCTTTATGCTTTTTGCCCGAGCCGAGTCCGCTACAACTAGATGCTCACAAGATTATGATATGGTCACTTGGTGTCACACTAGTGCAATGCTCACACTATGAAGAGCTAGCTCCTAGGAAAAAGTTTCGCGAAATGGAAGGAGATGTGTCGGAAGCAATACCTTTGATGCCGTCGAGGTAGCGATGAAGCGACACGAAGATGAAGTCGGTGAATAGTCGTGCGGCGGTAGCACCGGCCGAACGGGCGGTAAGACCGATTGCGGGCGGTAGTAACGGCCGTTCGGACGGTAGTACCGCCGGCGACGAATTGCGCGGCACGCTTGGGCTTGGAGAGGAAAAGGCCTCTGGAAACACCAACGGAAAGTGAGGAAAAGGTCTTAAGCACGAGATCCGTGGATCAAAACCACAAATCGCTCACCAAATCGAAAGATCGAACGAAATCCATATGGGCTATTTTTTTTGAATTTTCGAAATTGGTATGGGAAAGAAAAAATTTGGTGGAGAAATGGCTAATAAAAGGTGGAAACACGATCCAAATCCGTGGAAACCCTTGCTCTTGATACCAAATGATGTAGGGCTAGGCCCGATCTTCACGGATTGGAGGGGAAAACGGGGATGAACACGAAGAACACGGAGGGGTAGCGAGGGAGATTCGTGGGCAAAACACAAGGATAACTAGCAAATCCTGCTGAGAACTCCACCCAACAACAAACCCTCAAAAAGGTAGCCTTTAGATCGAAGAATCAAAGCCAAACTTACTCTTGTTGAAACCGATTGCTCTTACCGGCCGGTCCACCGATCCAATAGAATCACCGCAGTGAAAGATTGGTTTGCACTACTAGAGACACCGCAGTGAAAGAGTAGCAACAACAAGATCTACCTCAACGAGGCACCCTAGCTACGAGGGAGGAGGAGCATAGCTCACACAAGTCTCAGATTCAGTCTAACCTTAAATGGGGAAAGGGGAAAGCTATTTATAGTCTTAGTACAAAACGAGGCAGGAAGGTGGGGAACCGGCCTGGAAACCGGCCTAGGCCGGCCTGGAGACCGGCTGCGTCGGGTGGAAGGCCGGCCTGGAAACCGGCCTAGGCCGGCCTGGAGGCCGGCTGCGTCGGGTGGAGGGCCGGCCTGGAAACCGGCCTAGGCCGGCCTGGGGGCCGGCTGCGTCGGGTGGAGGTCCGGCCTGGGGGCCGGCCTAGGCCGGCCTGGAGGCCGGCTGGCTCGGGTGGGGGTATGGCCTGGGGGCCGGCCCAGGCCGGCCTGGAGGCCGGCTGGCTCCACCTTGAGCTTTTGCCTCCTTCTTCCTCTTCTTGCCCATCTTCTTGGATTTCCTCTTGGCCATCTTCTTGACTCCATTGTGGGTCATCTTCCGGGTGGATCCTGAGTATACACAAGGTACCGGCATGAGGTAGCAAGCAATTCAAAGGGAGGTCGAGATCACACATCGAGAGGAGCGAGGTCACCTTTTCATGGAGAGCTTTGACTCTTGATCTTGTCATTGGGCCAATCGGCATGGTGTCCATGGTGTTGTCCACATGTGGGGCTACATCACTGTGTGTGGCGCCCATCTCAAGGACTGCTGCGTTGCCATCAAATACTTAGGCAACCAGGTAGTCTCAGTCTCTCCAACGCTTCTGTTTTTGTACTTGTGTTTGCCCAATGGAAGTTTCCCCATGTATGCAGCTTCACTTGAATCCATTTACATCGCATCAACATTACCCTGACAGTCATTTGCTCATTATAAATTAGCTTCTGATTGTCATCCGTTGCCACCAGATTTGAATTTTGCAGGGTGCTCTTGTTGCAAATTATCCATGGGATGGATCTAGAGATAAAAAGTGCTTCGCAGTTAGCTATTTATATTTAGTTTGAAGAATCCCGTCTTACTTATGTGCATTCTATTTCTTACATCTTATTACAAAGATGCGCCAATGAGATTTTAACCAAGGCTTGTCCAGACATGTGTTAGTATATGATTCAAATGTTGTGCGACTGTATCTTTTTCTAGCCTCCTTGTTGTTGGTACTTGATTTTGAAGTTTGTAAATGATTTATTTAGACATTGGATTGCATGTGGCAACTTATTCCTGTTCAACGTAAACATTGTTTCGATGTCCCATCTTTTTGTTGGGTGTACTTCTTTTATAAGACCATCAAGATAGATTAGTAGCATGATGTTAAGTTTTACTGTCTGTTGACATTTATGCTGGAACTACATGCAGCAGGAATCCCAAAGAAACTGCTCCCTCCATTGGCATCTCTATGGACCACCGATGCAATAACCGACCACTCGACGGTTTGCAGTCTAATATCAACACTCGAGAATTTGAAGCTTGAAGAAATTCCTGGCTACCAGGCTACCAAAGGGTAGCAGGCTATTTGAAGCTTGAAGCGTGGATTGTATGGAATTTTGTGTTCTCGATCTGTTCCTACTGGATCTTGTAATAAGACTAAAATTTTCTATTATTTGAAGTTTTTCATGTCTTTTCTCTCTACCTGATTAGTATATTGATTATTCACAGAATGGTGAATAAATTACACCCGAATGGCGGGACCCATTGAAAAAGATTAATCTGTAGAAAACATGGGCCAAAAAAAACCAATGTGACAAAAGAATGCAGCTGAAAAAGACCAAAATCATGATTTTAGAATAGAGCTTTAAAAAGGCCAAGCCCAGGAAAGAGAAATCCAAAATGTTGTTTTTAGCTCATTAACTCGACCAGAAATTACAGAAAAAGGTATATGAAATGGGCCGAAACGTTGGGCTGGCCCATGAAGCGGAGGCATACGGATTGGGCTGATTTTTTGCCACGTAGGATTAGCCACGTAGGATCTAACGTGGACTGGTCGGACAGCTAATGACCAAAATAATTGGTCATATAATTATGACCCTCTGATTTGGTTATGAACGGTTATGACCAATCCACTAAATAAGTCATAATGGTTTGTTTAAGATGCTCGGTATGTGACCATTTGTTTTTGGTCATAAAAAGGTCACAAATAAAAAATAATGACCTTTTAGTGACCAAAATGGAGGGTCGTTAACGAGCATATTTCTTGTAGTGACTTGTTGCGTAAGTGAAGTTTAATATGATACTCACCACACGTGAAGTCCAATAATTCCATGGAAGTAGTCTTAATGCCAAGTAAAATTCCCCTTGGATCTTGTACCGCCTCGACCCCGGAATTATACAGAGAGGCTATGTAACCCACATGCTATGCTACAGAATCGAAGGGCAATGGGATTACTGCTCCCATGCAACACCTCGATCATGCCATAAATACTGGCATAGCTATCAATGCATAATAAGGAGATCAAGACTTGTGGAACAACTGGCACATCACAGACTCTACGACACAAAAGATCATATAGCAACTCATATAGCGAGAAAGATAGCAAATTACACAACAGAGGTCACAGACCCAACATCACAACATGCGGAAGCGAATTTAGTTGTCTAGTAACAAGATCCAAATTATGGCCTAAGAGGCCTATAATAACAAATATCCCAGCCAGCCTGTTCCACGACGTCCCAAGCTGCCACCTGGGAACCCCAGACTACCCGTCGATGTCAACGAAGAACCCACCTTCCTGCTCGGTGACGTCCTCCTCTGAAACAAGTAATAATCAACAAAGAGAGACTGAGTACGACGTACTCGCAAGTTTAGTAGGGCAATATAGGCCCCATGCTGATTGTCTCTAAAGCTGTATGGTAGTTATTTTGCATAAAGCTAGTTTTCCTTTTTAAAACACATGACTCATCGCATTCGACTACTCAGAAGGTTTTTCACAAAGGGGATAAGATGATAAACTTTTATCTTCGGTTCACATTGAACCAATAGTATCCAGAATCCACCACTCATCTCCACCAAGGCACTCCCTCGAATCACCCTCGAGGAAATGAACCTTTTAACACACGTTGCCAAGTTGCAACCTCTAGTTGCCAAATTTTAATTAAGGTTCAGGTTTTCAATGAGCTAATCCGCCTTTCCCAAGATTTGTCCATAACCGTGGACACGGCTTTTTGGAAAGATTAAACCCTGCAGGGGTGTACTGTTTTTACCACCGGTACTGATAAAGGATCAAGGGGATGATCCTATGATTGTTGTCCCGATCTTTCACAGCGAGTAAACCGGATAGATAAATCCTTCCAACAACGTCGATGAACGTCACCTGAAGGTGGGGAATACATCCAGCGAGCAACGTGATGAAGATCACCACGCCTCTAGCCTGAGCACGATAACACTTGATGAACACAAGCACCCTCGCAGCAATCTTTATTCGATAAACGGCATCGCCGTCCCCGGAGGGAAGCTTCACCAATGGAGCTCAAAGTCTATGGACTGTTTTTAATCTAAACTGAAAGCTAACCCTAAAACGATGCCTAGCAGCTCCTTATATGAGGGGAAGGGATGCGGCCGTACTGTAGCTACAGTACGCGCTACAGTACCGCCCCACTAGTGGGCCACGCCCTAGTTGAGTTGGACAGGCCCATACTCAACTCTAATAATTATTTAAAACTAATTATTACAAATAAGACTGATACAAAATATACTAGCTTGGCGGAGTCCTGAAATTGGGCTGCACCTCCCCCGTCGTGCCCATATAAGGTACCGTCCGACCCCTTGCCTGTACATTTAGCTCTCTTCTAGGGAAAGCCGGCAGGGCAGGTGCTATTAAACCTTTACCTTGCATGAGACTATCCAAGGGTCATCGTGACGACATGACGAGTTTACCCAGCCTATTTCAGCCCATGCCCCCATCGCCACATCCTAAACACCACCATCCTCATCACGCCTTCTTCCAACCTGCAACGCACACGCAAATGGAAAGCGCAAGCTAGAGGACCCTTGGATCGCCCGCACAATTTATTCGGTTAGTAAGGATTCCATATATCCCACCGTTGGAAGCACGCTCGATTCTTGGTTCTAGCTAAAAGCACTCTCAGCCTAGGCGGCAAGAATGAGGCAAAACACCATCCCCCAATGGCAACTCATCTAAGCCTTTAAGCATTTTATTATTTACCACAAGTATCCACCAAGTCCGAACATTCCATCAATTCATAAGCATGGAAGTAATCACCGGACCACTAAGCATGGCTAAGCATAGCTAAGCATATAGTACATCAGTTATAATTTTAACTCAGGCCATCACATCATACCTATGGTTCATAGGAAGGAAAACATGTAATGGTTTAGGGAGCATGCAACTCATAGGATAATCTATAGTTTGACCAAAAGTTGACATTGGAATCGAATGCAATATTATGGTGGATAAAATATTTATATAAAACAATAGGATGATATATGCCAAGAAGGTTAGGTTATCTCTTGCCTTGCTGACGGAGCGTGTAGCACGGATCATCAAGGTACGGGGGTGGAACCTCGACTCCTGAATCTATCGATACCCAAACAATAACAGAAGAACAAATAAATAACAGACATACAAGAGGTGCAATGCACAATCATGATGACATGTCAAGTTTATGCACTGATATCATCCTTTATTTTATCTAACAAATTAAATGGAGTGCCAAATAATTGGTGCAATTATTTGGAAGCAACCCCATATTTAACTTAATGACCACATTGCTTATAAATTATTACATTACTAAGATGTGGCTTAAATAAGCATGAACATGACATGAATAGATAGGTATTGTTCTACGGATTATTTTCGTACCTCGTTGGCAAGTTTTCGAGTAACGATGAATAAACGGTGAACTAAATGATTCTTCAAATTTAATTCCTTTAACCATTTCAAGAATAACATCAAAGGAAAAGTTGTTGTCATGATGTGATGTTAGCATGGTTAGATAGCACTTGATTTGCTGATCAATTTGATATATCATTTGCAAGATTTGAATTAATAAATATTAAATTATGATTTTTACAAGTTTTTAACTAGTTGGGTCTGTACTACCGACTAACAGCCCGGTAGTACCGGTCAAGGGCGGTACTTCCGGTATAACTTCTGGGCTACTTCCGGAAATTAACAGATGGTTCCAGTACCGAATCCCGCACGGTCGATACTTCCGGCTAAGAGCCCGGTAGTACCGGTCAAGGGCGGTACTTCCGGCAAAACTTCCGGGCTGCTTCCGGAAATTAACAGAAGGTTCCAGTACCGAATCCCGCACGATCGGTACTTCCGGCTAAGAGCCCGGTAGTACCGGTAGAGCGGTACTTCCGGAGCTACTTCCGAAGATTGACAGAAACATCCAGTACCTAAACTACTCACGGTCGGTACTACCGGTTAATTGCCCGGTAGTACCAGCTAAGTGTTTTGACTGGCCGATGCCACGACCGGCATGGCGCGCGGCGGTGACCATGCGCATGTCGAGCATGCGCACGGCAGCAGCTGAGTTGTAGGCACGCGGGAAGGGGCGCATTCGACACGCGGGTGCACGGGGAGCTAACCTACGGCGGCGTCGATACCCAATGGCCGTCGGAGCGACGCGTGCATCGGCGACCGGCGGCGGCCGGCAGCGAGCTGCGGTGCCTCGGTGAATTCAGGGCGAGAGGAGGGGGAAGAGGAGGTCCCGGAAGACAGCGAGCTCACCAGGAGCACGAAGAGCTTGTCGGCGAGGCGTGGGGAGGCCGGAGACGATGGCGTCGGCCGGCAGCGGAGGAGAAGTGGACGGCACGGGTGACTCGGGGTAGCTCCGAACGATTCCTTCGGCGAATAGGTAGAGGACGACGAGGTGGAGCTCTTCCTCCACTTCGATTTGCTCGGCGATGACCCTAGCGGCGGTGACGGGCGAAGGACGGTGGCGGGGCGGCGTCGGCCATGGCGCTAGCTAGGGTTAGGTTGCGATCCAGAAAACGGGGAGGGGAAAGGGTAGGAGAGAGAGAGGGGGAGCAGGTGAGAGTCGTGGTGGTTTCTTTCTCCTCCAGGGGTCACGGCAGCGTGCGGCGACGGGCGGCATGGCGCCAGTGCTCGCACTGTCGCCACAGTGATGATGACTGTCGGTACTTCTGGCACCACAGCCCGGTAGTACCGACTAAACAAGTTAATTCTAGCAGCTTTAGATATTTATTTTGGCCACTTTAAACAACCCCAAAAATTCTATAAAAATTCACTGAGTCTGTCCTTAAGATAAGGAAACTCCCCATATTTTTATTTGGAATTTTGGAACAGTTTAACATGGTTCAAAAATTAGTGCAAATTTAAACCACATTTGAAGTTTTGAAATTTGGAAACAATTTGGAGGCCATGCCATTGGTTTCTTAGTTATTGTTTTGAACTCAGGGAACTTCTTCGATAAGTATGTTCACTTTCCATGATATGATTTGTACATTGCTTGCATTTCATGGTTTGGAGGTTTGGGGAAGGTTTTGCTTCCCTTTTAAAATTTTTTCCAATTGTTGCCTGTTAAACTTTAGCAATTTAAAGATATGCCATGATGCAAACATGAAATGCAAAGGTGGAAAATTTATTCATATTTTCAGGTACCAAACTGGGGCAGTTACAGATCTGCCACGCCGAGGTATCTATTTCCAAGTGAACTCATAGCCACCAGCAAGGTGATCCAAGGTATGCACGGGGAAATCTCGTCTACCATATTCCGTTATCGCGATGTAACAGCCCCAGTTTGGTACCCTAAAATATGGGCCAAATTTTCACTTTTTGCTTTGCAACATTCCATCATGGCATCCATTTAAATTGCTAATTTAAATTAAAGCAAGATTGCAAAGCATTAAAAGGAAACAAATTCAATCCCAAAATCTCCAACCTCAATGCAATTGCTACAATTGGCGAAACCAAATTATTCTGGAATTTCCAATTTGTCCAGGAAGTTCCAAGAATACGTTTTATAAATATTTGCCAATGGCAATTTCTTGCCAAGCAAAGAAATTAAATGGATAAATTCAAAATTGGTTCGAATCAATTTTAATTTTGAAACCAAGTTAAACATTTCAAAAATTCAAAATAAAAATATGGTGAGCTTCATTATAATATTATGAGCCTCCATAAATATTTTCATAAATTATGGAATTGTTTAAGTACCCCAAGTCAATGAATTTTGGAAATTATAAAATTTGACATCTTCAAACCCTATGAACAAATGTTGTCCAAAACATTTTATTTCGCAACACAAATTTCTTTGGAGCTTCTAAATATTATGGGGAGACTACATGAATATTTCCAGAATTTTAGAAAATGTTTTAGTGCCTCTTTTTATTTCCCTAAAAGCCTGCTGGACCTACTTGTAAATAAAGTTAGTTGGAGCCAGGGGGTTTTCTGCAAGAAAGTGATCCTCTTCCTGGCGCCACAGTGGAAATACTGTGCCGCCGTGCTGCCTTGCCGCCGACGCACTCGACCGCGCGATGCTTGCCCCTCCGCGTGGAGACGCCTCGCCCGCCGCCGTAGTGCCGCCATTAGAGGAACCGGGGAGCAGATCGAAGCCGACCCTCTTCTTCGCCTCGTCGTCCTCGTCCTCCCCGTGCAGGGAATCGACTCGGGAGGCCCCGAATCGCTGACACCGTGCTCTTTTCTCCGCCTCCGGCCGACGCCGTTCTCGCACGGCCGCGCTGTCGTTCGTCCTCCCCTCACCCCGCCGTTCACTGCACTAGCTCACTGGTGAGCTGTTGGTCATCATGCCCCTCTCCTTCCTCTCCCTCTCCTCCGTACTCTCGCTCGCACCGTACACCGTCGCCGCTCCTCGCCGTCGCCGTGTGCCCGGCCTGGAACCGGCCCGAGCCGGCCAAGAGGCCGGCAGGCTCGGGTGCATGCCCGGCCTGGGGACCGGCCTGGCCGGCCAGGAGGCCGGCAGCCTCAGGTGGGTGCCCGGCCCGGGTGTCCGGTCTGGGCCGGCCAAAAGGCCGACTGTCTCGGGAGCTAGCCCGGCCTGTTGGCCGGCCTGCCAGTTTTTGCTTTTTCTTTTTGGAAATTTTAAAAATGAAATATATTTAATATTGCTTCAAATTTAGCAAATAATATAACAAATTGTTCAGAAAAACAAACTCTACATGTTAGAATCATTGTAATGGTCTTTGAAACTATATTTCTTGCTGTTTAATTAGAATTATTAAAATGGCAAAAATAATAACAATATTGGGAAAAATCATAACTTGGTAAATAATTATCCAAATTTTTTGAATAAAATATCAAAGTGTTCAGCATGACAAAGGCTATCAAACCATGCTAATATCACATCATGACAACAAATTTTCCTTTGATGTTATTTTTTAATTGGTTAAAAGAATTAATTTCAAATAATCTTTTACTTCACTATTTATTCATCGATAATTGGAAAATCACAAACGAGGTACCAAAATGATCAGAAGAATAATACCTACCTAATCATGTCATGTTCATGCATATTTAAGCCACTTTTTAGTAAAGTAATAATTTATAAACCATGTGATCACTAAGTTAAATATGGGGTTGCGTCCAAATACTTGCACTAATTATTTGGCACTCCGTTTAAATTGTTAGCTAAATGCTATGTGATATCATTGCATAAATGTGACATGTCATCATGATTGTGCATTGCACCTTGTCTTCGTGTTATTTATTTGTTCTTCTGTGATTGTTTGGGTATCGATAGATTCCGGAGTCGAGGGGTCCCCTACATACCCCAACGATCCGTACTACACGCCCCGTCAGCAAGGCAAGAGATAACCTAACCTTCTTGGCATCTAGCATCCTATTTGATGTAGGGCTAGGCCCGATCTTCACGGATTTGAGGGGGGGAAAGGGATGAACACGAAGAACACGGAGGGGTAGCGAGGGAGATTCGTGGCAAACAAAGAGGGTAAATAGCAAATCCTGCCGAGATCTCCACCCAACAACAAACCCTCAAAAAGGTAGCCTTTGGATCGAAGAATCAAAGCCAAACTTACTCTTGTTGAAACCGATTGCTCTTACCGGCCGGTCCACCGATCCAATAGAATCACCGCAGTGAAATATTGGTTTGCACTACTAGAGACACCTCAGTGAAAGAGTAGCAACAACAAGATCCATCCTCTAAGAGGAACCCTAGTACAGAGGGATGAGGAGCATGGCTCACAAGTCTCAAATTCAGTCTAACCCTAGGAAAAGAAATGGGGGTTCTATTTATAGTCTAGTACAAAAAAGGGGAAAATGCAGGAGACCGGCCAGGAGGCCGGCCCAGGCCGGCCAGGAGGCCGGCAGGCGCTGGCGGGGGTCCGGCCCCGGGGTCGGCCTAGGCCGGCTGGGAGGCCGGCCGGCTCAGGAGGGTGGCCGGCCTGGAGGCCGGCAGCGGTGTGGAGAGGCCCGGCCTGGGCCGGCTGGGAGGCCGACGGGCTCTGGTGGGAGACTGGCCTGGTGGCCGGCCTAGGCCGGGCTGGAGGCCGGCCTGCCTGTCTTCGCCTCCTTCTTCCTCTCATTGTCCATCCTTTGGGGTCTTCTCTTGGTCACCTTCTCCATCATCTTGAACCTCTTCTTGTTCATCTTCTCGATTCCATTGTGGGTCATCATCCGGGTGGATCCTGAGTATGCACAAGGTACCGGCATGAAGTAGCAAACCATTCAAAGGGAGGTCGAGATCACACATCGAGAGGAGCGAGGTCACCTTTTCATGAAGAGCCTTGACTCTTGATCTTGTCATTGGGCCATTTGGCGTGGTGTCCATGGTGTTGTCCACATGTGGGGCTACATCATCTCCCCCCCCCCCCTCGGAAAGAGTCGTCTTCGACTCATCATCCTCTTGAACGCTTGCATCTCCGTGGAAAGGGGATAGGTCGGCGACGTTGAATGTGTCATGCACCAAGTACTTGGAGGTTGGGATGTCGACCTTGTAGGCGTTGTCGTTGATGCGCTTGAGCACTTTGAAAGGCCCGTCACCGTGTGGAGCAAGCTTGGATTTTCTTTCATCCGGGAAACGGTCCTTGCGGAGGTGTAGCCACACAAGATCTCCTTCTTCGAATATCATTGGCTTCTTCAACTTGTTGATCTTGGTAGCTTGGTGCTTTGTGTGCTCCTCTAGAGTTGCTCGAGTTGACTCATGTAATGTCTTCATGTAGTCGGCTCGTTTGTCGGCGTCCATGTCGGTGCGCTCGTGTAGAGGAAGTGGGAGGATGTGTAGGGCGGTGTCGGGGTTGAACCCATAGACAACCTCGAACGGGCTTCGCTTGGTCGCCCAGTGGGAGGCACGGTTGTAGGCGAACTCGGCGTGCGGTATGCATTCCTCCCAACCTTTGAGGTTTGGCTTGATTAATGCGCGAAGGAGAGTTGATAAGCTTCGATTCACCATCTCGGTTTGGCCATCGGTTTGTGGGTGGTAAGCGGTGGAGAAGAGGAGCTTGACTCCTAGCTTGGCCATCAATGCCTTCCAAAAGTAGCTTGTGAACTTGACATCTCGGTCCGAAACAATGGTCTTCGGCACTGTGTGAAGCATCGTTGGTCTTATTGCAAGGAATAAAGTGTGCCATTTTAGAGAAGCGATCGACAACAACAAATATTGAATCTTTGCCATTTTTTGTTCGAGGTAATCCTAAGACGAAATCCATACTAATGTCGGACCAAGGTGTGTGTGGTATTGGTAAAGGCATAGAAAGACCATGAGAGTTCAAAGTGGACTTAGCTTTGAGGCAAGTTGGGCAACGGCGCACCAAACGCTCCACATCACGCGTCATCCGTGGCCAAAAGTAGTGTGTAGATAGCATGGCAAATGTCTTGTCACGTCCAAAGTGTCCCATGAGGCCCCCACTGTGTGATTCCTGTAAAAGTAGCAAACGGAGCGAGGACTCAGGAATGCATAGTTTGTTAGCCTTAAACAAGAAACCCTTGTGCAAGTAGAAATCATCGCATCCTTTGTCAATTGTGCACTTTGTAAAGATAGGACCAAAGAAAGGATCGGAAGCATAGAGTTCTTTAAGGTCATCAAGGCCCAAAACGTTGATTTCAAGTTGGGTGAGTAAAATCATCTTGCGGGAAAGAGCATTCGCGACTATATTGTCCTTGCCTTTTTTGCACTTCACCACATAGGGAAAAGACTCGATGAATTCAACCCATTTGGCATGCCTTTTGTTCAAATGGGCTTGGGTTTTCAAATATTTCAATGATTCATGATCGGAATGGATAACAAATTCTTTTGGCCAAAGGTAGTGTTGCCACACTTCCAAAACACGGACTAAGGCATAAAGTTCCTTGTTGTAGATTGGGTAGTTTAGGCGAGCACCATCAAGTTTTTCGCTATAATAGGCAACGGGACGGCCGCATTGCATGAGGACGCCACCGATGCCAAGGCCACTAGCGTCACACTCAAGTTCGAAAGTTTTGGAGAAATCCAGCAAAGCAAGTAAAGGAGCTTCGGTCAATCTCTTCTTGAGTTCATTGAAAGCCGATTCTTGAGCATTGCCCCAAATGAAGGGTACATTCTTTTTGGCAAGCTCATTCAAGGGGCAAGAAATTGTGCTAAAATCCTTCACAAAGCGGCGATAAAACCCAAACAAGCCAAGGGCGCTACGAAGTTGAGCAAGATTAGTTGGCGGTGGCCAATTTGTGATTGCCTCAATCTTAGAGGTGTCAACTTCAACCCCTTTTGAAGAAACCACATAACCCAAAAACACAAGCTTGTCGGTGCAAAAGGTGCATTTCTTGAGGTTGGCAAAAAGCGAAGCATTACGAAGGGCCAACAAAACTTGCTTCACATGGTCAACATGTTCATGCAAGGATTTGCTACAAACAAGGATGTCATCAAAGTAGACAACCACAAACTTGCCAATGAAAGTGCGCAAGACGTGATTCATAAGAGGCATAAATGTTGAAGGAGCATTGGAAAGACCAAAGGGCATGACAAGCCACTCATAAAGACAAAGTTTTGTTTTGAATGCGGTTTTCCATTCATCTCCTTCATGCATACAGATTTGGTGATACCACTTTTCAAATCAATTTTGGAGAAGATAGTGGCACCACTAAGCTCAAGTGTATAGGAGGGAGCACCCGGTTTGCACAAGTGGACACGTTTTGCTATTGGGTATTGGAGCTTTGAGGTGGTAAGGGGGACTAGGATGACGGCTCGACTTTTCTCTTCTTTTTTTTTGAATCTTTTCTATTTCTCTTTTTGCTTTATACTTTTGCCCGAGCCGCGCCCGCTACACATTGATGCTCACAAGATTATGATATGCTTACTTGGCATCACACTAGTGCAATGCTCACACTTTGATGAACTAGCCCCTAGGAAAAAGTTTCGCGAAAAGGAAAGGGATGAGTCGGAAGCTATACCTTTGGTTTCGTCAAGGTAGCGGAAATTTGCTCCGTGAAATCTTCAATCCGAGGAATTTTGGGCAAAATTGGCACGAGGAAACACCAAAGGAAGGTGGGGAAAGGTCTTAAGAACAAGATCCGTGGATCAAAACCACAAATCGCTCACCAAATCGAGAGATCGAACGAAATACATATGGGCTATTTTTTTTTGAATTTTCGAAATTGGTATGAGAAAGAAAAAATTTGGTGGAAAAATGGCTAATAAAAGGTGGAAACACGATCCAAATCTGTGGAAACCCTTGCTCTTGATACCAAATGATGTAGAGCTAGGCCCGATCTTCACGGATTTGAGTAGGGAAAAGGGATGAACACGAAGAACACGGAGGGGTAGCGAGGTAGATTCGTGGCAAACAAAGAGGGTAAATAGCAAATCCTGCTGAGATCTCCACCCAACAACAAACCCTCAAAAAGGTAGCCTTTGGATCGAAGAATCAAAGCCAAACTTACTCTTGTTGAAACCGATTGCTCTTACCGGCCGGTCCACCGATCCAATAGAATCACCGCAGTGAAAGATTGGTTTGCACTAGTAGAGACACCTCAGTGAAAGAGTAGCAGCAACAAGATCCATCCTCTAAGAGGAACCCTAGCACAGAGGGATGAGGAGCATGGCTCACAAGTCTCAAATTCAGTCTAACCCTAGGAAAAGAAATGGGGGTACTATTTATAGTCTAGTACAAAAAAGGGGGAAAACGCAGGAGACCGACCTAGGGGCCGGTCTAGGCCGGCCTGTCGGCCGGCGGGCGCAGGTGGGGAACCGGCCTGGAGGCCGGCCCAGGCCGGCAAGGAGGCCGACAGGCGCTGGCGGGGGTCCGGCCCCGGGGCCGGCCTAGACCGGCTGGGAGGCCGGCCGGCTCAGGAGGGTGGCCGGCCTGGAGGCCGGCTGGGAGGCCGGCAGCGGTGTGGAGAGGCCCGGCCTGGGGCCCGGCCTGGGCCGGCTGTAACAGCCCCAGCTTTGTAATGGAAAATACGAAGAATTTTTCCACTTTTTGCTTTCTTGTTTGCACCATGGCATGCATATGAAATTTGCTATTTATAACAATCAACATATACAAGCAATTAAAATGGGGAAGCAAACTTCCCAAACATCCAAACCAAATACAATTGCTAACTTGTTGTTCTTAGACTTCCAAATTGTTTAGGAAGTTCCAAGATTACATTTTATAACCATTTCTCAAAATCTAAATATTGCCAAATAAGAAATGAAATTGAGAATCCAAAATTGGTTCAATTCAAATCCTATTTTGAAACCGAGTTAAACCTTTCTAAAAAAATTCAAACTAAAATTATGGGGAGCTTCATTTTTATGTTAGGAGCCTCCATGATTAATTCATTATTTTTGGAAATATTTAAGTGCTCCAAATAAATGCATTTTGCAATTTAGCAAAAATGATCGTATTGCAACAACATGAATAATTTTGAATCTAAACATTTTATTTTTGAACACCAAATTTAGTGGAGCTTACTCATGACATAGGGAGCCCACTTTAATTTTTCTAGATTTTCTAAAATTGCTTAAATGGCTCATTTAAATAGTTTAAACCTGTTTTTTTTAAAAAGTCAGAAAAGGAAAAGCTTAAATCTCTGACAGGGGCCCCCCTGTCATCCTCCCCTTCCTTCTTCTCTCCCTCACTGTGGCGCCAGGACGCCCTGGCGCCATGCTGCTCTGCCGGCTGAGCTGCGCCGCACGCTGCCGTGGCCCCCTGGGGATAAGGAGGTCGCCCGACGACCTCACCTGCTCCCGCACCCCATTTCCCCTCCCCCTTTTTCCGGATCGGGACGAACCCTAGTTTCCCCGCTCTGACCACTGCGGAGACATCGCCATCGCCGTCGAATTGCCGCCAGTTGGAGCCTCCCCGGAGCGAGTCGACGCCGCCTTCTCCTCCGCCGTGATCTCCTCTTCTTCCTCGCCCGTGGAATCGAGCCGGGGCGCTCGGGCTCGTCGTATTCGTCCGCCTCTTCCCAGTCTCCGACCGACGAGCGCCGGAACGATTCCCACCGCTGCCGTCCACCTCTGCCTGCACCGAGCAAATCCACGCGCCCAGGGTGATAACGCTGTTCTTCTGGAGACTTCCGTCCTACTCCTCTCCCCCTAGTTCGTAGGCATCCTCGTAGGCCGACGCTGGCCGCCGCCTGTCGCCGTCGCGCTCGTCGCACCGGCGACCAAACGGTCGAAGTGCCGCTCGTCTCTGGTTCCCCGTAGTTAGGCGCTTCGAACGCGCACGCTAGGTCCCCTCCGCCCGCACTAGATCGCCGTCCCCGTCCGTGCCGCCGTCGGTGATCACCGCGTCGGCCACGCCGGTCGCGGCATTGACCGGCCAAGGGCGTGTTCCGCTTGCCCAGCCTGGCCTCTGCTTGGGCCGGTTTGAGGCCGGCAGCCTCGGGCTAGTGCCCGGCCTGAGCACCCAGCCTGGGCTGGCCAGAGGCCGGACCCCTCGGGCACCCTCCCGGCCTTTGCATCCAGCCTGGGCCAGCCAAAGGCCGGAGGCCTCGGGTCACCACCCGGCCTGCAGCCCGGCCTGGCCGGCACAAGGCCGGCCTGTCTGGGAATTGTTTCCCCTTTTTAGAAAATGAAAACAAATTTAAATAATTGATATCGTTTTAAATATTGCTCCGAAAATTGCAAATTAAATATCAAATTGTTCAGCAAAACAAAACCTATCTGTTGGTAACATTGCCATGCTCTTTTGAGTAAATAATTTTTCCTTAAATTAAGAATTCCTCAAATGGTATAAATAATACCTAATATGGACAAATTCATAATTCGTTAAATAATTAACCAAAAATTGAGAATAAAATATCAATGTGATCAACACTTCAAATGGTATCAAACCATGCAATTATCAAATCATGGTCACAAATTTTCATATGATGTTATTCTTTAATTGATTAAACGAATTAAATTCAAATAATTATTTAATTCACTGTTTAATCTTCGATAATTGAAAATTTACAAATAAGATGCCAAAATGATCGGAAGAACAAACCCTATCATTTCATGTCATGTTCATGCATATTTAAACCACTTTGAGTAAATTAATAAAAGTATGAACAATGTGGTCATTAAGTTAAATATGGGGTTGTTTCCAAATAATTGCACTAATTATTTGGCTCTCCATTTAATTTTGCTATTTAAATTATATGGTGATATCTTTGCATAATCTTGTCATGTCATCATGTGATTGTGCATTGAACCTTGTCTTCGTGTGATTTATTTGTTCTTTTGTAATATTTTGGGTATCGATAGATTCCGGAGTCGAGGTTAACCATATCTACCCCGACGAGCAGTACTACACGCCCCGGTAGCAAGGCAAGATATAATGTAACCTTCTTGGCATCTAGCATCTTATTGCTTTATAAACTTATTTTATCCACCATAATATTGCATGCGATTCCAATGTCAATTTTTGGTCAATATTAGAGTATCCTATGATTGCATGTTTTCCCCGAACCATCACATGTTTCCCCTCCTATGAACCCTAGGCTTGATGTGTTGGTCGGAAACAAAGTTATATTTGGTGTACTTATATGCTTAGCGATGCTTAGCCATGCTTAGTCAATTGCTATTTATGTCCGTTGATTTAAATTTCATAATGATGTTGTTGATGGAATGTTCGGACATGGTGGATACTTGGTACTTAATTAATTTGCTAAAAGGCTTGGATGAGTTGCCATCGGGGATGGTGTTTTGCCTCATTCTTGCCGCCTAGGCTGAGAGTGCTCTTAGCTAGAACCAAGAACTGAGCGTGCTGCCATTGGTGGGAGTATGGGCTCCTTACTAACTGAATAACTTGTGCGGGCGTATCCAAGGGTCCTCTAGTTTGTTATTTCCATTTGCGCGTGTGTGTGAGCGATGGTGGTGTTTAGGACGTGGCGATGGGGGCAGGGGCTGAAATAGGCTGGGTAAACTTGTCCTGTCGCCACAGATGACTCTTTGATAGTCTCATGCGAGGTAAAGGTTTAACCGCGCCCACTCGTCGGCCTTCCCCGGAAGAGGGCCAATTAGGTGAGCCGGACGGTACCAATGGGTAAATTAGTACACCCCTGCAGGGTAAAATCTTTTCGAAAAGCCGTGTGCACGGTTATGGACAAACTCTTGGGAAAGGCGGATTAACTCATAGAAAAGTATAACCTAATCAATTAAAATATGGCAGCTAAAGGTTGCAACTCAACGTGTGTTTAAAAGGTTCATTTCCTCGAGGGTGATTCGAGGGAGTGCCTTTGGTGGAGGTGAGAGATGTTTTGGCTACAAGTTGGTTCGATGAGAACCAAAGAGGAAAGTTACTCCCTCTTACCCCTTTTATGAAAAATATATCTTTGTTATGAAAACTAGCTTTATGCAAAATAGCTACTATATGGCCTTAGAGACTCCGTCATCATTGGGCCTATATCGCCCTACTAAACTTGCGAGTACGTCATACTCAGTCTCTCTTTGCTGCCTATTAATTTGTTTCAGAGGAGGACGACACCGAGCACACAGGTGGGCTCTTCGTGGACGTCAACGAGTAGTTCGGGGTTCCCAGGTAGCAGCTTGGGATCGTGGAACAAGCTGGCAAGGGTTGTTTATGTGTAGGCCTCTTAGGCCCTATATTTGGATCTTGTTGTACTAGACAACACTACTTCACTTCCGCATGATGTACTGATGGGTCTGTGACCCCTTTTGTGTGTAATATTTGTATCTTTCTCATATATGAGTTGCTATATGAATCTTTGTGTCGTAGAGTCTGTGATGTGCCAGTTGTTCCACAAGTCTTGATCTCTCAACTATACATGATAGCTATGTCTGAGCTTATGGCATGATCGAAGTGTTGCGTGCCGATGATCCATTCCGAGCACGCCTGCCAAAGGTTTTGGCATGGGATTGGTAAACCCAGTAACCTTCGATTGTATAGCATGACCGGTTGCACAAAGCTTCATTGTATAGTTCTGGGGTCGGGGCGCTACAAGTTGGTATCAGAGCAGGACTGCCTGTAGGAAACCCTTTCTAATGGTCGATGTCGAGTCTAGTTTGAAAAATATTTATAAACTAAAAATGAGTTGTGAAAACCTTCTTAGGATTCTTTTTACTCCTCATCCACTTCTCTCTACTCTGATCTCTTATCACTATTTGTTTTAAACTTGGTGTCGAAATTTAGGTTCTCGGGGTTGGGTTCTACCATTCAGTGTTTGGCTCGAGTCAGGTGTATCCGTTTGCTATCGCCGCGATGACGTGATGTCACCGTGGTTGTCTTAATCTGTTTTTGTGTTAGTGCATCTTAAATCTCTATATCTGGAAGGATTCTATTTATCTATCCTAACTGTCGGAATTGGTTACTAAATATGTCCTTGTTCCAAATCTTCAGAATGGCTCCTGCCCGACGTGGTAACCCCGGTGAGCCTGATGCACCGCCGCCACCCTCAATGGCGGAGGTCCTGATGGCCATCGAGAACAACCGCCTACGCAATGAGCATCTGCTCGAGAAGTTGGTGCAGCAAGGAGCCAGGAGGAACACGGACTGCAACACTCTCACGGAGTTTTTGTGCTCCCAACCTCCTACCTTTACTGAAGCTAAAGAGCCACTAGATGCTGATGATTGGCTCCGGGCTCTCGAGCGCAAGTTTGCCGCTCTGCACATTCCGGTGGCGGAACAAGTCAACTTCACCACCTACCTGCTTAATGGAGCCGCCGGCTCCTAGTGGGAGAGCCATGTGTCGATGTTCGACGCTGGCCATGTCTTCACTTGGGCGGAGTTCCGCGCCGCCTTCCGTGCGGCATACATCCCCAAGCCTATCATGGACCTCAAGAGGAGGGAGTTCCTGGACTTGACCCAGGGACGCATGGACGTCCAAGCCCATGGGCGAGAGTTCAACCACCTCTCCCGTTACGCCCCTCGGGATGTGACCAACGATGAGGACAAGCAGTACCTCTTCCGCAAGGGGCTCGCACCTTGCCTCCGCTACGAGCTCCTGTCCTTCAAGTTCCAGTCCTATCAGGAGCTCTACAACCAGGCTCTTACTATGGAGCAGGGTAGGAAGGAGCTGGAGGCTTCCAAGAGGCCAGCTCCCACTGACAACCAGAGATCCTCTTCTTCGGAGGGCAAGAAGCGCAAGGTCTTTGTGCCCTTCAGCGTTGTGCCTCATGCACCCTTCGCGCCAAGGCCTTTCGGGTTCAGGCCACCTCCGCCTCGCCCAGCTACCTCGACCTTAGGTGCGGCCGGAAGTGGCTTCCGCCGTCAGCTGCCTCCACCACCACCGAGGCCCACTTGCTTTAGCTGTGGCCAGCCGGGGCACTACTCCAGGGAGTGTCCCCAGAAGGCACCGGCTACCGCAGCACCTGCACCGGCTCCCTCTACACCAGCCGCCAAGGCCATGACCGTCAGCCGTGTCCGCCTGAACCACGTCTCAGCTGAAGGAGTCGAAGAGGACCCCGGAGTTCTCATGGGTACGCTTCGAATCAATGATTACCCAGATTCAGTCTTGTTTGATTCTGGAGCATCGCATTCATTCATATCCATAGCTTTTGCACACAACCATCAAATACCATTTGTGAACATGGACTCCCCTCTAGTGTTCAAAACACTAGGCTCTAGTTGGCACACTAAATGGGTTGCTCCAGAAGTCCAGATTACCATAGGCTATTGGTCCTTTCCATTCCAGCTGATAGCACTGAAGTCAGATGGGCTAGATATAATTCTGGGTATGGATTGGCTAGTCAAATATCAGGCCAACCTGGACTGTGCTGCCAAGTCTGTCACCGTGATCCACCCAACCGTCGGGCTGGTGAGTTATTGGTCACCTTCGTCCGCAACTCCATCCGCTACCACTCCTCTCTCACCGGAGATCAGCCTATGTTTCCTGGAAGGAACCACCCCGCCTAAAATGCATGAAGTTGCTGTGGTGTGTGATTTCCCTGATGTTTTTCCAGAGGAATTACCTGGCATGCCACCTGATCGCAGCGTGGAGTTTGTGATTGAGTTGGTTCTGGGAACCGCCCCAATTTCTAAAAGGCCCTACCGTATGCCAGCAGAAGAGCTAACTGAATTGAAGAAGCAACTTGATGAGCTGCTGGAAAAAGAATTCATCCGGCCGAGTAGCTCACCTTGGGGCTGCCCGGTCATCTTTGTCAAGAAGAGGGATACAAATGTTCCTCGGCTGGTTGTTGATTACCGCCCTCTGAATGCGATGACCATCAAGAACAAGTGCCCCATTCCTCGAATAACTGACTTGTTCGATCAGCTAGCTGGTGCAATGGTATTCTCCAAGATGGATCTGAGGTCAGGCTATCACCAGATCAAAATCTGAAAGGAGGATATTCCGAAGACGGCTTTCACTACCCGCTATGGGTTATATGAGTACACCGTCATGTCCTTCGGCCTAAAAAATGCTCCGGCTACATTCATGAGGCTGATGAACTCCATCTTCCACGAGTACCTCGACAAGTTTGTCATTATTTACATCGATGACATCCTTGTCTACTCTAAAACTGAAGAAGAACATGCTGAGCATCTTCGACTAGTCTTGACCAAGCTTCGAGATCACCGCCTCTATGCCAAGTTCTCCAAGTGTGAGTTTTGGCTAAAGGAGCTCATTTTTCTCGGTCATGTGGTGTCAGCTGCTGGAGTAGCGGTGATACCTGACAAGATTCAGGCCATCCTGGATTGGCCAACTCCAAATCCGTCAAAGACATCCGCAGTTTCCTTGGGTTGGCGGGTTATTACCACCGATTCAGCGAGGGCTTTTCTAAGATAGCCAAGGCAATGACTGACCTCCTCAAGAAAAATAAACAGTTTGTGTGGTCAGACAAAGTTGAGAGAGCTTCCAAACTCTCAAGGTCAAGCTTACCACCACACCGGTGCTTGTCCTTCCTGACACCGACAAAGACTTTGTCGTCTATTGCGATGCATCACTCCAAGGCTTGGGTTGTGTTTTGATGCAAGAAGGCCATGTTGTCGCCTATGCTTCCCGGCAACTCAAACACATGAGCAAAACTATCCGACTCATGATCTAGAGCTTGCTGCCGTGGTACATGCTCTGAAGCAATGGAGGCCCTACCTGTTGGGCAACCATTGCGAGATCTATTCTGATCATCAAAGTCTGAAGTATCTCTTCACCCAGCCGGACCTGAACTTGAGACAGAGAAGATGGTTGGAATTAATCAAAGACTATGATGTGACCCTCAGCTATCAGCCCGGCAAGGCCAATGTCGTGGCCGATGCTCTGAGTCGCAAGGCCTATTACAACACCTTGATGGTTGAAAACGCACAACCTGCTCTCCATGAGGAATTTGCTAGATTGAATCTGGAGATTGTTCCCTCTGGATATCTAGCTAACCTCGAGATCAAGTGTACTCTTGAGGATGAAATCAAAGCCGCCCAGCAAAATGATGCTGAAATCCTCGAGATCAAAGGGAAAATAGCAAATGGAAAAGACAATTGTTTCTCTGTTGATGACAATGGTGTTGTCTACTTCGGTGACCGTCTAGTGGTGCCCAAGAGTGGGAACACAAAAGAGTTGATCCTCTCAGAAGCTCATGAGTCACCCATCTCTATTCATCCGGGTAGTACCAAAATGTACCAGGATCTTCGCCCTCAATTCTGGTGGTCTTGCATGAAGCGCGAGATCGCCGAGTATGTTGCTGAATGCGACGTCTGTCGCCGAGTGAAGGCTGAACATCAAAGGCCAGCTGGTACCCTTCGCCCCATAGCCATTCCCGAGTGGAAATGGGATGAAGTTGGTATGGATTTCATCACCGGTTTTCCAAGATCACCTGATGAGGGCATCGTGCTGGGCATTGTGATGGTCGGTTGACACTCTAGGACAGGCTATTAAAACGCATGTAATTTGTCTAAGGTTGTGTTAAATTGGGCCTGCGTGCCACTTGTGTTTGGGCCGAACCTATAACAGGTCGGTTTTGTATTGAGTCCAAGTCCAACTAGGTCGGTACTGTAGCTACAGTACCGCGCTACAGTGCGCCCCACCTCATTCATATAAGGGGCTGAGCGCATTAGGGTTCCTTAGCTTGAGTTGAATTTTCGAGATAAAAGTTACACCAGAAAAGTCCCAATGTTTGGGGGCGCATATGCTTGTGTTTGCTTGCTGATCTTCAAGATCTGATTTGGTACCATGCGTGGGACTTGATCCTAATCAGTTCCAACGTGGGGAATCGAAGAGGGTTCGTTTTAATCTATCTCGGAACCTCTTTGTTTGTTATCTTGTTGCTGTTGTTGATCGCCGTGAAAGATTGGGCCAAAAACCCTATTGGATCACGTTGATCCATATCATCTTGGTATCAGATTCGTCGGGTTTCTCACGGCGAAATTTGGTGTTGAGATCAGTTTGTTTTGCTTGTGAAGTTTGGCTGCCGGAGGCGTGAAGCCAAAACACCGGTGTTGATTGTTTTGTTGAGTTTGAGAAAGAAGAGGAGGTCGGATCGGCGCAACGCAGTCCAGTTTCCTGCCGCGCGTCCTGCCGCGACACGGTTTCGGTCGATTTTCTCTGCCGCGACACCAAGTTGAGTTCAGTTTCCTGTCGCGAGTCGGATTCCTGCCGCGACACGGTTTCGGCGAGTTTTTCCTGCCGCGACACGGCTTCGGACAGATTTAGACAGTTTTGGTAAAACGGGCATAACTTTTGCATCCGAAGTCCGTTTTCGACGTTCGACCTATGAAACTGCTCAGGGGAAAAATTTCTATCCAACCAAGTTCGCTTCGGTGAAAAAAAAGAGGCGGAAAGACACGCTGGATTCGATCAACTATTTCGGAATACTGCAAGTTTTTTCTGCTGTTTGCACAAGATGGTGAATTCGATTGATGGAGAGAATTCAGAGGTTCATGGGGAACAACAAGAGGAGCTGGTCGCACCTGAGTTTGCTGAAGATTTGGCCCCTAATGTCCGAGCTGGATTTGATAACACGTGCGACTATATCCGTCGGAGTCATGCTGCGTTGTCGGCGCAAATTACAAGGTTAGCTGTCCCGATTGATGCGTTGGGTGATGCTCCTGCCCGTGCAGTTGTGCAGCCACCTCCTACTGCACCACTTGGCGACGTGATACCTCGCCGCCCTGCTGCCAATTATGTTCATCGGCAAGGCCATGATGTGGGAGAACTTGAGGATGACGCTGATTATGCACCACAACACCGCCCGTTTGATGCTCGTCCTGCAGGTGCTGGTCATGTTCAGCCACATGCTCGTGATCGTGTTGGTCATGCTGTTCGTGTTCCCATTGATGATGGTGGTCTTGGACGTATCAAATTGTCCATCCCTCCGTTTTCCGGTGACCGCGGACCTGAGGATTATTTGGAGTGGGAGATGCGTATGGATCAAATATTTGCTACCCACCGTTACACTGAGGAGAAGAGGCTCCAACTTGCTGCAGTTGAATTCACTGGTTATGTGCTAATTTGGTGGAGTCAAATTCTGCGTATGCATACAAGGCCAACGACGTGGACAGGTATGAAAGAGATCATGCGTCGTCGTTTTGTTCCTGAGCACTATAAGAGAGATATGCACAATAAATTGCAGCGGCTCACTCAAGGTAATAAATCGGTAGATGAATATTATAAGGAGATGGAGTTGCTCATGATACGTACAGGAACACATGAAGACTCGGAGGCCACTATGTCTCGGTTCTTTTATGGGCTGAATATTGAGGTGCAAGATCGTGTGGAGATGGTTCTTTATTATGATATTCATGATCTTGTGCACCAAGCTGAGCGTGCAGAGCAACAACTCAAACGTCGCCAAGCTACAGCCCCTGCAAATTCATGGCGCCGTTCACATACCGAGGCTGCTGGTTATAGTGCTAAGCCGGCACCCTCTACACGCTCCAATAATATTCCTCTTGATTCGTCCAAATCTGGTGTGTCTAAGGCTGCGTCTTCTCAGTCCACCGCTCATATTGAGTGTTTTACTTGTGGAGGCCGAGGACACATGAGGCGTGAATGCCCTAATGCTAAGAGGGTGATGCTCACACAAGATGTGATATGGGCACGACGGGGGAGGTGCAGCCCAATTTCAGGACTCCACCAAGTTAGATGTATTCGTCGTGTGTTGCTATTTTAAATAATTAGAGTTTTTAATAATTATGAGTTTGGGCTTGGTTTGGGCCTGTCCAACCAAGTCAACATTGGGCCCATTAGTGGGGCGGTACTGTAGCGCGGTACTGTAGCGCGGTACTGTAGCATCCCTCATATAAGGAGCTGCTAGGCATCGTTTTAGGGTTAGCTTGAGTTTAGATTAAAAACAGTCCATAGACTTTGAGCTCGTTGGTGAAGCATCCCTCCGGGGACGGCGATGCCGTTTATCAGTTTGTAATAAAGATTGCTGCGAGGGTGCTTGTGTTCATCAAGTGTTATCGTGCTCAGGCTAGAGGCGTGGTGATCTTCATCACGTTGTTCGCTGGATTTATTCCCCACCTTCAGGTGACGTTCATCGACGTTGTTGGAAGGATTTATCTATCCGGTTTACTCGCTGTGAAAGATCGGGACAACAATCATAGGATCAACCCCCTTGATCCTTATCATGTGGTATCAGATTTCTGGGTTGCTCATAGTGAGGTTGTGTTGATCGATCTCATCTAGATCGGTTGACTGGGAGGAGTTTGATTGGAGGCTCTTGCGCAGATTGATTTGCTTGGAGGAGATCGTGCATTGAGGCTGCAGACTGCTGTTGTGTTTGTGCAAATTGGTTTCTGGTTAGATCGATTTGTGTGGAGGCTGCTAGGGGATTCAACGCAAGAGACAAGGAAGATACGTGCAGATTGGCAAATTCGCGATCTACTGTAGATACAGTACCGCGAAAAAAATAAAAATAAAAACAAGGCAGCTTGGTTCGATCGCTGCATGCAGTCCAGAAACGATCATTGATTTGTCTTAGACACCACGGCCTGTAGGAGACGAACCGGGGGCTGTGCGCATACCCATTGGAAAGGTCACGAAATTATCTTTCCAAAGGGTCCTTATTTGCCACGTTTGGATCTCGTATGAAGGTGTTGCATCCGTTTTAAAATTCAGGACTCCTGTCTGTCCGAGTTGGCAGAGATCCGATTTTTCCCTGCACCAGAATTGGGCGAATTGGTGTTCTGTCCGAGTTGAGGGAGAGCTCCGAGGTGGGGTTGTATTGCTTGATTTCTGGTTTGCTGCAGCGGCGTTCTCGTGGTGTGGGAGTCCTTCTGTTCTACGTTTTCCCTGCAACAGTTTGTCCGAGTTCTATTGGAGTCCTACAGCTACACGTTTTCCTTGCCATCGGTTTGGCCGAGTTGATATGGCTTCATCCAGACCTGTTCGTGTGAAGGCTCCAAAATATGAGGATGTATATCATGATTACACTACTATTGTGATAGGTTTGGCACTTGATTCCGCACCCATAGAATGGAGGTTAGAGAATTCAGCTACATATTCAGAATTTCAGATTTGGGAATCGGTTATGGACCAAGGTTTTGCAAGATGTCGTGAACTGAATAGCACTTTTGGTGGACGTCTTGAACATGCTATTGCCTATCGTCGTGTGGATGAGACTGTGGCTGGCTGGTGGAATGATGAGAGGTCCGCGAAGGATATCACCGGTGGAACATCTAGTTGGGGAGACTTCAAACAATTTCTACGTACTAGATTTATGCAGCAGTCCACGGAGCTGGACAAGGTGATTATACCTGAAGAGGTTGAACCTTTGAGTGGGCTGAATTTGCAACTCAAGAGGGTACATGATGTTGCTTGCAAGACAGTTGACAAGGGTCAGCGATGGAGTTTATTTCAGACTCAGTGCATTATAAAAGGTAAAGAGTGCAAGATGATGATTGATGGTGGTAGCTGTACTAATGGCATAAGCAAGGCAATGGTGGCAGTATTAGGGTTGTCTACTTGGCGTATTCCTGAACCTAAGCATTTGGAGTGGTTAAATAATTGTGGTATGCTGAAGGTTACTCATAAGGTGCGTGTGCCATTTACAGTTGGTGACTATGTTGATGAGGTAGAGTGTGATGTCTTGCCATTGGAGGTGTGTGGGCTGTTACTTGGTCGACCATGGCAATATGATCGCAATGTTACTCATGCTGGGAGAGCAAATACATATTCTTTTGTGCATGATGGCAAACAGCGGACTTTGAAGCCTATGAGAGATGATCAAATCAAGTCCGATGTGGTGCTGGTGGTTCGCAAGGAGAAGTTGCACAAAGCTACGCCAAAGCCAAGGCTAGTTAAATTGCAGCAAGAGGAGCATGATGCAAGGAGCGTTGGTACTGAAACTGATTCAGCCGTGCATGTAGATGACGAGCCAGTTGTTCTTGTTAGTGATAAGCCAGTTGAAGTGCAGCCTCTTACTGATGAGAGGAAGGATGTTGCAGCATGTGTTCCAGTTCGTGTTGACATGGGTGTTCAGACCGATGACGTTGGTGCTGATCGTGTTTCGGTGCGTGTGGTACCGCGAGTAGGAGGTCGTCGCTATGGCAGCACACCCGTGAGGCGTTTTGTTGGAGCAGCAGTGCGGATGCACAAAGGGAAAGATGGACATGTTCGTCAGTTGTGTGGCCCGGGCATTACCACTTTGCAAAGTCCTCCAGCGAAGGTTCATGTTCAGGGACACAAGGCTCCAGCAAGGGTTCTTAAGAGAGGACAGGAGAAGATGGTGGCGCTACGGTTCATATGGAGAAGAAAATCAAGTCAAGCAAGCCGAGAGGGAGGATGTGGAGTGGAAGGCAAGCAAGACTTGAAGATGGCGAAGACGCGTGATGTTGTTGCTGCTATCACGCCACCCTTTCGAGCCGACCCTCAAGCGTTGAGGACAACGCTTCTTGAAGGGGGGGAGGATGATATGGGCACGACGGGGGAGGTGCAGCCCAATTTCAGGACTCCACCAAGTTAGATGTATTCGTCGTGTGTTGCTATTTTAAATAATTAGAGTTTTTAATAATTATGAGTTTGGGCTTGGTTTGGGCCTGTCCAACCAAGTCAACATTGGGCCCATTAGTGGGGCGGTACTGTAGCGCGGTACTGTAGCATCCCTCATATAAGGAGCTGCTAGGCATCGTTTTAGGGTTAGCTTGAGTTTAGATTAAAAACAGTCCATAGACTTTGAGCTCGTTGGTGAAGCATCCCTCCGGGGACGGCGATGCCGTTTATCAGTTTGTAATAAAGATTGCTGCGAGGGTGCTTGTGTTCATCAAGTGTTATCGTGCTCAGGCTAGAGGCGTGGTGATCTTCATCACGTTGTTCGCTGGATTTATTCCCCACCTTCAGGTGACGTTCATCGACGTTGTTGGAAGGATTTATCTATCCGGTTTACTCGCTGTGAAAGATCGGGACAACAATCATAGGATCAACCCCCTTGATCCTTATCATCATCAAGCCGAGTTGTCAGGAGCTGCCAAGTCCATTCGTTCAGGTGCACACCTTCGGTCAACGAGTTAGGTTCATGTCGGAACTCTCAAGACCACATATTTTCCTTGAAACGCAATATTCCTCTCGCAACCAGTGACATGCGGTGGTTCGTGATATCCTGGTGTCTTTCTAGAAATACTGCCGGGTTGTCCCCTGACCGTGTTGTCGAGTAATGTCGGAAACTTGTCATAACCATCTTCGTGTCATCACTTAGTACGTGTTCTAGATATTGGGAGTGTTCTTCTCTGGTCCATGTGCCATGGTTGACTTATGTCGCCATGGGTCCGAGTGAAGTTCACTTGTCTCCCCGGGAATAATCACAAGTTGGTCATGCATATGTGCTTTGTTGTTGAGTTGGTGGGTTGTTACCTCCAGTTCTCCGAATAAGCCATGTATGCGCACCAAGCCACTAGCCGATTCGTTCTCGAATAAGAAGAAGTTGTCAACCTTCGTCATCCTACCGATGTTTCCCGATCAGGACTCAGTTGTGCTTCAGTGCTTGGAGTTCATGCTGGTTCAGTTTTCTCTTCGTAGTCGTGACCCCATGGAACTCCCAATCTAGCTCGTGTTCTGTAGCTTGACATGAAGCCCATGTCTTGAGAAAACTAGTGACCCTACCTTTCGTTAACTTTCGGAAACTCCCCTCCAGACCTGCTAAGCCTGGAGTATCCGCATGCCTAACCAACTCGGACCCTCAAGCAGAAATGAAGCTTGGTGTTTATCAAGAGCATGACCTATGCCTATTTGTAACCCCGACAAGTTCGATGTGGTGGCTCACGCACCTCACCGGAAGGTCTATTCACGAAATCTTTTGACTCTCTAATCACGCACACGTACTTTTGTGAATTCATCAGTCGCGTTAGGGCCCAAGCTATTAACCTTATGGAAACATCGGGTATGTCAAAAGCGTGGAGTCCAGAAGATGCCCTTTCTCCTCACGGTGTTGCGAATCTCGACGGTCTACACATCAGGGTGATCTGAAGTGATGTCTTGGTCTTGGACAAAGATCCTGAACAAAGTGATCGGTTGTCCTATCCTCGGCTCGACCTTTGTTTGGTCAAGTCGTTCCTAGTTTCCTCAATGGCTTATGGTCTTGTGCAAAGTTCATATCTCCAACCCTTGGAGAAAACTGGTCTATCACCTTAAGCTACCTTCTGTTCTTTCCGCCGCATCGACATGTCATGCTGGTTATCTTAAGTTCTGCAACAAGGAAGATCATCGTGGGATCGAGAAGATCGTTGAAGTTAACGGTTGCCATGTTACCCTCATCCCTCTTCCTACTCTTGAATCTCGGGACGAGATTCCTGTAAGGGGGGTAGATTTGTAACAGCCCCAGTTTGGTACCCTAAAATATGGGCCAAATTTTCACTTTTTGCTTTGCAACATTGCATCATGGAATCCATTTAAATTGCTAATTTAAAATAAAGCAAGATTGGAAAGCATGAAAAGGAAACAAATTCAATCCCAAAATCTCCAACCTCAATGCAATTGCTATAATTGGCGAAACCAAATTATTCTGGAATTTCCAATTTGTCCAGGAAGTTCCAAGAATACGTTTTCTAAATATTTGCCAAGGGCAATTTCTTGCCAAGCAAAGAAATTAAATTGAGAAATTCAAAATTGGTTCGAATCAATTTTTAATTTTGAAACCAAGTTAAACATTTCAAAAATTCAAACTAAAAATATGGCGAGCTTAATTATAATATTATGAGCCTCCATAAATATTTTCATAAATTATGGAATTGTTTAAGTACCCCAAGTCAATGAATTTTAGAAATTACAAAATTTGACATCTTGAAACCCTATGAACAAATGTTGTCCAAAACATTTTATTTCGCAACAAAAATTTCTGTGGAGCTTCTAAATATTATGGGGAGACTACATGAATATTTCCAGAATTTCAGAAAATGTTTTAGTGCCTCTTTTTATTTCCCTAAAAGCCTGCTGGACCTACTTGTAAATAAAGTTAGTTGGAGCCAGGGGGTTTTCTGCAAGAAAGTCATCCTCTTCCTGGCACCACAGTGGAAACACTGTGCCGCCATGCTGCCTTGCCGCCGACGCGCTCGACCGCGCGATGCTTGCCCCTCCGCGTGGACAAGAGGACCCCCCCCTCGACACCCACCTGCTCCCCTACCCTTTTCCCATCTACTCCCTCTCCTCTTCTCTCTCTCTCTCTCTCTCTCGGGTGGACACCATGGAGACGCCGCGCCCGCCGCCATAGTGCCGCCGTTAGAGGAACCGGGGAGCAGATCAAAGCCGACCCTCTTCTTCGCCTCGTCGTCCTCGTCCTCCCCGTGCAGGGAATCGACTCGGGAGGCCCCAAAACGCCGACGCCGTGCTCTTTTCTCCGCCTCCGGCTGACGCCGTTCTCGCACGGCCGCGCTGCCGTTCGTCCTCCCCTCGCCCCGTTGTTCACTGCACTGGCACAGTGGTGAGTTGCTGGTCATCATGCCCCTCTCCTTCCTCTCCCTCTCCTCCGTACTCTCGCTCGCACCGTACGCCGCCGCCGCTCCTCGCCGTCTCCGTGTGCCCGGCCTGGAACCGGCCCGGGCCGGCCAAGAGGCCGGCAGGCTCGGGTGCATGCCCGGCCTGGGGACCGGCCCGGCCGGTAGCCTCGGGTGGGTGCCTGGTCTGGGTCGGCCAAAAGGCCGGCTGTCTCGGGAGCTAGCCCGGCCTGTCTGGAGGCCGGCCTGCCAGCTTTTGTTTTTCTTTTTGGAAATTTTAAAAATAAAATAAATTTAATAACTAATTGAATATTGCTTCAAATTTAGCAAATAATATACCAAATTGTTCAGATAAACAAACTCTACATGTTAGAATCATTGTAATGGTCTTTGAAACTATATTTCTTGTTGTTTATTAAGAATTATTAAAATGGCAAAAATAATAAAAATATTGGGAAAAATCATAACTTGATAAATAATTACCCAATTTTTTTGAATAAAATATCAAAGTGTTCAGCATGACAAAGGCTATCAAATCATGCTAATATCACATCATGACAACAAATTTTCCTTTGATGTTATTCTTTAATTGGTTAAAAGAATTAATTTCAAATAATATTTTACTTCACTATTTATTCATCGATAATTGGAAAATCACAAACGAGGTACCAAAATGATCAGAAGAATAATACCTATCTAATCATGTCATGTTCATGCATATTTAAGCCACTTTTTAGTAAAGTAATAATTTATAAACCATGTGGTTGATACGTCGCAAACGTATCTATAATTTTGAGTGATCCATGTTAGTTTTGTGATATTTTCACATGTTTTTACTATCAAATATATCATTTTTATGTATTTTGTCAGACTAACCTATTGACATGATGCCAAGTGTCAGTTTCCTGTTTTTGCTGTTTTTGTATTTCAGAAAAGTCACAACAGGAAATATCGTTGGATTGCCCTCAAAATTTACAAAGATTTTTTATGCGACCGAAGACACACGTGGACCAAAGGGCGACCTGGGAGGACACCCAGGGGCCAGGAGCGGGTGGCAGCCGCGACCCCACCTTGACCCGCGGGTGGGGCCTGCCCCTGCCCTCTGGGCACCGCCTCGGCCCCCTCCGACGCCTATAAAATCCCTTTTGAAATGAAACCGAGGGGGCGGCGATTATTTTCCAGAAACTCGACCCCGATGCGCCGTCACCAAAAACCCTAGTTCGGAGGTCAGATTGATCCTGTTCCGGCACCCCGCCGGAGGGGGGATCGACCGCCGGAGCCATCTCCATCGACCCCGCTACTTCCCGCGATGAGGAGGGAGTAGTCCCTCACCGGGGCTGAGGCTTATACAAGTAGCTATGTGGTTATCTTTCTCTCCCATGATGTGATCTTCCTTGTGATCATGAGCTTTGTTAGTATAGTTGAATACATGATGTTTCCCTATGTGTAATGGATATGATTTTGCTCAAGTGATGTTATTTAGTACAATTTCCGGAGTCGCCGTTGTGATCACGGTATCTCGGTGACAGTGTGGGTGCCATGTGTGACTCTATGGATAATTGATTGGAAGGATCTTCATCATGAGTTTGTTCTTTATTATTGTTGGATTGAATAGATCATGAGGTTTCTTGATGCTTGTGTTATTGAAGAAAGAGACTATTCAAGAAATATGTTGTGGTGTTTGTTAGTACTATCAATGGATGCAGATAGTGACAGCATGAAGTGTCCATAGATGTGGAATATGAACTTTCAGGTGTGCTTTTCATAGCCCTACGCAATTCTCATCCTATTTGATCCACGAAAGAATGATCTCCGAGTAACGTCTGCCATGTGTTTAATTATGTTAATGATGTTGAGAGTAGTCACTAGTGAAAGTATGAAGTCTAGGCCTTGTTTCCAAGCATTGATACACCGTTTTTAGTCACTTTTGTCATTTGTTTGGTTGCTGCCATTTTTATTATAGAATTACAAAATCACCTTTTACCATCCATATCACTTGCATTTTACCATCTCTTCGCCGAACTAGTGCACCTATACAACTGACAATTGTATTAGGTGTGTTGGGGACACAAGAGACTTCTTGTATCTTAATTGCAGGGTTGCTTGAGAGGGATATCTTTGACCTCTACCTCCCGTGGATTCAATAAACCTTGGATTACTCACTTAAGGGAAATTTGCCGCTGTTCTACAAACCTCTGCGCTTGGAGGCCCAACAAGTCTACAAGAATAGAAGCGTGTAGTAGACATCAAGCTCTTTTCTGGCGTCGTTGCCGGGGAGGTAAGGTAAACGGTACTCACACTCTGACGACGAAGCTAATTTCTAGCATTGTTGTTGGGGAGGTGAGTGCTTGAAGGTATCTTCTTTAGATCTTGCAATTAAATCTTTTTGTTTCTTGTTTTTATTTCACTAGTTCGGTTTAATAGAAAACAACAAAAAAATGAGAGAGCTTTATAAACTTTATCTTGAAATTGGTCATGATGCTTTTGAAGAGAAAATTAAAAAAACCTATGGAACTTTATTTGCATAACAATCATGCTAGTAGCAATGTTATTAGTATGATTTCTTTGAATGCCATTGTTGCTAATGCTATGGAAAATTGCAAGCTTGGGGATGCCGGTTTTGATGAATATGATCTTTTTAGTCCCCCAAGCTTGAAGGAGGAAATTTGCTTTGATGATACTATGCCTCCTATATATGATGATTATAATGATGAATGTGATATTTCCAGTCCACCTACTATTGAGGAAAAAGTTTATTATGATCATGATATGCCTCCTATTTATGATGATTACAATGATGGTTATGATAGTTTTACTCCCACTATTACTAATGAGAAGGATTTTACTTATGTGGAGAGTAATAATACTTTTATGCATGTGAATCATGAGAAAAATGCTTTATGTGATGGTTATGTTATTGAGTTTTCTTATGATTCTACTGAATGTTATTATGAGAGAGGAAAGCGTGGTTATATAAATTTTTATCTTATGAAGTTTCCCCTCTTTATGTTGAAGGTTTTAATGTTGCACTTGCTTTGCCTTCCTATGCTTAATGCTTTATGCTCCAATGATTTATTTTCTTACAAGATGCCTATGCATAGAAAGAGAGTTAGACTTAAATGTGTTTGATATTTGCTACATGATGCTCTCTTTTGCGTTGCAACTCTTATTCTTATGAGAGCATCATTAAAATTATTATGCCTAGCTAAAAGGCTTAAAAGAAAAGCGCTTGTTGGGAGACGACCCATCTTTTACTTTCAGTTTGTTTTTTATTTTTCTTGAGTCATGAAGTTGTTGCCTCTGTAGCAACTTCATTGTATCTTTTTGTTTTGGTTTTTTGTGCCAAATTTAGCCTCTAATGCATTGAAAGTGCGAGGTGTTGTTTTGCTGTCCAGAAATAGATTTCTGTCCTTCACTGTTCGAAAATATAGAAAATCTCTGAATTTTATATTTTTCTAATAATTTTAGACAGCAAGCCTGATACTTTTATAAATCTTTCGTTTGTTTTATGTTTTTTGATTTGATCTGCAGAAGTTCCACGAAAAATTCGATCTTTACAGACTGTTCAGATTTTGACAGATTCTGCCTTTATTTTGCATTTGTCTTTTTACCATCGTCATATGTGATACTCTAGGGGTGGAGTGCCACATTGAGGCTTAGTAAACAGTAGCTAATGTTTAATGAAGTTGGTTTTCAATTTTTCATGAGTTAAACACATGTGCATTTTAATTTATGAGCACTAACCCTCTAATCAAATTATGAGAAGTTTTGTGTGAAGGGAGTTTTTAAGTTTCAAAGGAGAGGAATATGAAGAAATCGAGGATGGATCAGAGCTCAAGCTTGGGGATGCCCCCATGGCACCCCCTCTGAATATCAAGAACTATCAAGAGTCAAAGCTTGGGGATGCCTACATATTATGTGCTATGCTTGGAGCGTCTTTTTACTTTCAGTTTTGTTTTGTTTGTTTGCTGGTCATATGCTTGTTGGATACTTCCTTTGTTTGTGTGGGAGAGAGACACGCTCCGCTTTTTCATTTGCATACTCCTTTGCTTCGCTTATATCTTGTTGAGTATTCTTAGCTACTGTTTGTTTGCTAGTAAGCTCTCGCTTTTAGATTTTATCTTGTTTAGAGCTGCTAGTTGTTGATGTTAAACTCTCTTGTTCTTCACTTATATTTGTTAGAGAGTTGCTATGGTTGCTTGTTTAATTTGTTAGAGCGATAAAATGCTATCCATGTGATATTGGGATGAAATTAAATCCTGCATAGTCTTGTAGATCATAGTGTGGATACTTGATGCTTCTCATTTTTGAGATATTAGGATGAATGCTTAAACTTGCTGGTTATTTGAGTGGAATTGATTAGTAAAGAAATACTGTTAAAAACTTGAAACTATGTGGTGTTTCGTAGTTGTTAATTCTTTAAGCTAATCTTTCCATCAAAAGAATTGTTTGGTCAACATTGGAGACGGTGTGGAGCTTTTATGGTTATGATTGATAAATGTCTTATGCTACTATGTTACCGGTTAATTTTAGATGTTTGCTTCAAATACCTTCTTTGCTAAGCCCAAAAATTCGTACTGAGTGTATGGTTCACTCGTGCATCCAAATCCCAAAGCCAAACTATCTTGCCAGCTGAGTCCACCATATCTACCTATGCATGGTATTTCCTGCCATTCCAAGTAAATTTTTCATGTGCTATCTTTAAAAATTCAAAATACTCCTTTTTGTGCCTCTGTTTTTAAGCTCATGAGGGAGCAGTAGAGAGCTAGATATAACTTGTGACGAGCAAGGTCATTTCCCCCCTTTCACCCGGTGTCGATGGATTACGTCTTCACTTGAATCAACCCGAGAGCAGCTTAAGAAAAATATAAATATAACTCATCATTCTCCTCCGCGCAATGCAAATCTGAGAAATAAGCTCAAACATTGGACAGTGGTGAAACCAAGGAGAAAGAAGGGCATACTCGCTCCTCTAAAAACCAGCTGCTCTCACAAGTCTAAAAGCCTTGCTTGTTATGGGGGACTAGATAGCTTCTCTGTTGTGAAGTCGTTGACAAAAGCATGCATGTCTCAAAATTGTTTTACTTCTGTTTCATAAAAAAAAAGCTCTAGCACATGACTAATCCCTGCTTCCCTCTACGAAGGGCCTTTCTTTTACTTTTAAGGTTGAGTCACTTTTCCTCTTCCTTCTATCTCCACCAAAGCAAACATCTAGCATTGACCCAGGGTATCATTGATCATATTGCATTATCAGATTAGACTTGAATCTTTATATTGACTTTACCGTTGGAAGTTGAAGCTTTTATTAAAACTTACATCTTCTTTGTTTTGATTCTCAAACACTTTTGTCATGGAATTGTTACCTTTGAGAATTAATCAAGTATGTGGATCACATTGTTTTCATGTCTTTGACATACTATTTATGAAAGGTTTTGCTTGAATGATTCAACTTGTTTATTCATTGCTTTCTTGCTATCAATTATAGCCAATTGTTTTGTATCTCTTCATTCACATCCTTTGATTCTTGATCAAGAATGTGTTGGTCGCATGTCTCATCAAAAATTATTTGTTATCACTTACCTACTCGAGGACGAGTAGGAGTTAAGCTTGGGGATGCTCATACGTCTCAAAAGTATATATAATTTTTTTTAGTGATCCATGCTAGTTTTGTGATATTGTCACATGTTTTCACTATCAAATATATCATTTTTATGTATTTTGTCGGACTAACCTATTGACAAGTGATGACTCCCAAGTGCAGGAGATCAATTGTAGTACCTTTCAATGAGAAAAGGTTGTCGAACCCACGAGGAGTTGAAGGTATTGGTTAGAAAGAATGATAAATAAAACAATAAAAGATGCAAGTGTTTTTGGGATTTTTGGTTGTATAAATGCAAAATAACAAAAATGCTTAAAATAAATAGTAGCAAGTAGAAAGCTCTCAAAGAGAGAGAAAGCCCAATCCTCTATGTGGCTAGAGGACAAGCTCAACTGATGTGTGTCTTATGTGTGGAAAACGTTCCCGAGGGCGGCATGGATATCACTAGGCATAGAGATTTATTAAACAACACGTTGCATATCTTGTCAAGTTTTAATCTTCTTGGTGCGGAGCCATAACTAGGCATAGCTAAATAATTAAACTATAACCCCTTATGATGGATCATGTGGCCAATTTAATGACTTGCACAAGAATTATTAAGACATAAAGTCCCACCATAGCATTACACTCTAAGGTCCCCAACACTACTACCCACATAATATAACTGCATGACTCTGTCTTGGGCTTAGTTGTCCTCCCAATTCTTCTTCAATTCATTACACTACGTTGTTCTCCTATGAGCCCTTTAAAGGTGAAGTGTTGTGCAGTCGACGTTCGCACAACACCATCATAGAATCACATAAAAGATAAACTCTTGACAAAATACCAACACATGTTATATATAAATCATTGCCAATTCATCCTATGCCCTCAGGAACATATGGAAACTACTCACAACGTGCAAACATGATCATAATCAGTGGCATAAAGGGTACAACACAATCTGAAATAAATACTTCACCACCAAATAATGACAAGTACCCAATCACAAACATGAATAGGAGCACTAGCCAATGATCTAGGGTATAGAAACTCTCAAACTATGAGGGGAACGGAGTGGATCACGGAGATGGTGATGGAGATGGTGCTGGTGATGGTGATGACGGTGATGTAGAGGCCTCCTCCCACGCCAAGGAGGAGAGGTGATGATGATGGCGGCGATTTCCCCCCTCTCCGGAGCTCCGGAGCAGCAGGATCTGACCCCCTTCGGAGAGAATCAGGAGCTCCGCCGCCGCTGCCTCAGATAATTCGGGGAAAATTAGGGCATCCCTTTTCGGCGAAGACGAAGGTGTTGGTAAAAAGCCCCACACGAGGAGGTGCTCGAGGGCCTACTTGGTGGGTCCCACGCGGCCAGGTACATGGGCCGTGTGGGCCCACCCCATTTGGCCCTCGTGGCCCTCCTGTTTTCGGTCTTCTTTCCTCCACCCTTCTCCTGATGAATAACTGGCGTGGTATTTTTCCTTTAATTATTTGAGTCCACGAAACTCCTGAAACAATAAAAACAAGAAAAGGGGGGTATTCTGCCTCCCAGATGTTAAATGCCAAAAATAGGGACTTTGTATGAAAGTCCCATAAATCATCTAAAACATGCAAAACATCGATACAACAATGCAAATAACATACCAATATGATAATATAAGATATAAAAAATGATGATATAAAATGCACGTATCAACTCCCCCAAGCTTAAACCTTTACTCGTCCTCGAGTAAATAAGGACATAGATCATTATATGCATCGATGGACTTATGGTTGATAAATAAATACGGGCATTGTATCATCATCATACTCAGTTGCAATGTAAGATTGATGAATTAAAACTCATACACATGAGGGCAACATAAGCAGAAGCTCTAGCAATCACTCTTACTTTTGAAAGCAAATAACCATTGTATGTTGGACAACTGAATCATATTCCTTTTCCTATGCTTTTGCTCTTTATGGCAAGCATTTGAATGATTAAAGTTAAATGTGAAAGCAAATATGAGTAGTGGCCTTTATAAAGTAAAGGTTAGATGTCTCATGCCCCTTGAATACAAGTACCTACACCATGATTACTCAACTTGGGAAACAGAGCAAGTTTAAGTTATCTATCATTGCAAGTAATAATGGTATTATCAAGAGTCTTAAATGGGGTACCTCTTGTCCCATGATATGGATCAAGCCCACATCACAACAACAAGACAAACAAACATAATGAACAACCTCAACACCCTTTTTATTTACCAATTGATATAGCTTTTTATTGTAGGGTGTATCACAGGAAGTTCAAAACAGCATGTAACTAAATTTCCACCATGAATGATGCATGGCTTAGATTAGCGGCCCAGGTTTCTCTCTAACCATTTATACAAACTCATTTAAACTTACTCTATTTCCACATTATTTCACCATGATAGGCATCTATAAACAAAAGTACATGATATCAACTAAATAAATGATGGAACATGTTGAAAGCTTTGCATGTGACAGCACATATGGGCTAACTCCCAACCTTAAACATTTATCAAGCCACTATCATCATAATATTAATCACAATGGTTCATGTTTATTAAATGCAATAAAAATAAAGTGTGCATCAAGTTCGCGAGAGCTTTTTAACCAACTTTTCCCATTACAATAAATAACATAATCATTTTCATTTAGAGGTATAGATAACACAAATAACATGGTAAACATACTTGGAGTAGCATAAAGCTAATAGGTAGATATGGTGGACTCACTGGAAAAACTTGGGTTGAGGGTGCTGGAAACAAGTTTTTACTTGTTGGAATTTTTGGGCTAGCAAAAGGGAGAAAGATGACCATCTAGATGCATGCATGAGTGTCCATAGAACTAACTAATTCATGTCAAAGAAGGTGAAATAACATACAGCATCAAAACATGAATAAAAGATAGCTCATGATAAAGCATTTGCAAATTATTACTCATAAAGAATCTCATGAATCATGCAACTATATGTGTCATTAAAAATCAACTTAGACATCCCTTTTCCCAATACAACAAAAGCATGCAAGTTATTTCAACCCATATTTCCAGTATCTTTCTCATATATAAATGATATTGTGGTGGTCTCAAAAATAAATAAAAATCAAAGCAAAACAAACAAAAAGGCGCTCCAAGTTTATGCGATAAAGTGTTTCAAATGAAAAACAGAAGTTAGACGTGTGCAAACCGAGAGTATGTTGGTTCAGTGAGGATGTTCTCCACATCCCCAAGCTTATAGTTTTCACCATCCTTGGATAACTCATGATGCGTCTCCTCCAATCCCTGTGAAAAAACTTCAAAACACTGTTTCTCCCATTTCTTTTCTGTAGGGTGATATTAGTAGAGATAAACAAATAGGCTTCTTGCTGCATATAATCCATGGACTAAAATTCATATGAATGATCAGAGAGTGTATAATGTTGTATGCCCACTCATAAACTCAATTGGATTAAAAAGATTCAACTCAAAAGTTCAAACTATGCATAAAACAATATGGGACAGAATCTGTCCAGAAAAACAGCAGCAGCAAAACGTATTTTTATATCCTACTTAAACTCATCTAAACATTCTGAAAATATTCAGGCATACATAGGATGAAAAGTTGCAGTCACAGTTAAAATCTCAGCTCAATCGGAGTTACAGAATAGCAATGAAAAATCAAACCGTGCACAGACTTCGTGCAGGAATAAAATCTCCGAATAGAAGTAGCAACTTTTTCAAACCAAAATAGGTAAAACTTGGCACTTTATTAAAAATTCCAGAAACTAAGCTAAGAAAACAATCTCTTGTTACAGCAAGAGGACACAAAGAAAATCCAAATAAAAACAACCAGGTTGCCTCCCGTAAAGCGCTTTCTTTATAGCCATATAGCTAGGCTTACTTGTTGTTTACCGAAGATGAAGCTCATGAGGGAGCTTAAAAGTCGTGCCCTTCTTCCTTGGGAAGTGTTCCATGCATTTCTTATGTGGAAACTGAAACTTCACATTCCCTTCCTTTGAATCAATAATAGCCCCTGTGGTACGAAGAAAATGTCTTCCAAGAATAATAGGACTAGAGGTTTTATTCTCCATATACATGATTAGAAAATCCACAGGTACAAAAGTCATATGTAACTCTATCATAACATCACTTACTGGTATTATCAGCAAGTGCAAGTTCAACAGAGCATTTTTCAAGATTCTTTAATTCAAGTACTTCATATAATTCTTTAGATAAAATAGAGACACTAGATCCTAGATCAAGTATGGCATGGTGTGTCTCTTTTCCAATAGTTCTAGCACCTTGGGGATCCATATATCCCCAAGCTTAGGTGGTATCATAGCTTCTTGATTGTATCTAGCAATATTTTCTTTCAAGACATGATTAGCAATATAGGAACAAAAACCAGATTGGTTAACATCAATAGAAGGATCACTTGCAAATTTTTGTAAGATAGATATTATTTCATGCAAGGTACAATTCTGTAAATCAAGCAAAGGATCTTTAACTTTCTTTTCCTTTTTGACCCAAACTTGTTTTTTAACAGGGGGTACTTCCTCACTTCTAGTTTCTTGCTCATTGTCCATAGAATTGGTCAGCTTGTTTTTATGTAGCCAATCTTTAAAAGAGGGACAATTTTTTCTAATGAAAGCTTTTTCTAATTCCCTCCAGGTCTTGGTTGTAGCAGGTGGTAGTGAACGTATCCATTCTCTTGCCTCTCCTTTTAATGAAAAGAAAATAATTTTGGCACCACAATATCAGGTTCCTTGAGGTTTAGTGCATAACAAATACTGATAAAATTATTCAGATGATCAAGACAGTCTTCTTTTCTTTTATCACCAAATTGTTTCTTAGTTATCAAGTGTAGTAAGTCATAACTTACTCTAGAACTATCAGCTTGTATCTCAGGTGTGGTAATAGGTTTAGCAATAAATTGATCATTTGGAGTATTTGTGTAGTCACACAACTTCGTTCTATCACCCATTTTAGCAAGTTTTTATGTGTTTTTAATTTTTTATGCAAAACTGAAATTAAAATGACACTAAATAATGCAAACCTAATTAACTAATGCAAAACAAAATGCAAAACTGAAAATAAAATATGCAAACCGAAATCTAAAAATGATATGCAAGACAATAACAAAACAAAATAAAATGCTTGAAGGTAAAGATGGACAAGATGATGCTCACGTAGGTGCAACCTCCCCAAGCTTAGGTGTTAGCACAAGTTGGTGATGAAGTTGACTTTGTTGTGATATCCTTGGATAAAACCTTCCAGCTATGATTCCCCGGCAACGGCGCCAGAAAAAACACGTGATGACGGAATTGATGAGAGTGTTTCTCCCTCAACTACGCCAACAAGCACTCTTGATACCCTGAAAAGAAAATAATATATGGGATAGGTTGAGCCTCCAAGTGCAGAGTATGTAGAAGTGGAAATTTTTTCCCCACGAGGGTGACTCGAGGGTTTAATATCGAACTCTCGGGGAATCAGTAGTGGGGATTTTATCTCCTTGTCCTTCTCTAGATTTCCTGCAAACAAACTAGATTGCTTTGTGCCCTCAACCTCACCAAGTGATTGTCAAGCACAAGGTGTGAGAATGATATTAAGATAATAATGAATGCAAAACAGTAAATAAATATGCAATGGTGGTAAGTAGTAATGCAAGGATGATAGTAATGATGATGGATGATATTTTTGGGGTTTTTATATGTGTATGCAATGAATAAAAGTGTTTTTGTATTTTCTGATTTTAAAATGGCTGAATGTAGAAAATGCTTAAAAGTGGTTGGAAAGTTGTTTCTTATGATTAAAAATGGACCGGGGTTCATGGTTTCACACATGCACTCTCTCTTTAATATAGTGTGGCAAATAAATAGACATAGGATTAACATATGAGATTGCAAACAAGTTTGATGACATGTTACTAATTATATGGGCATCACGTTCTAACATGGAGACCTTTTGATTATTAGTCTCACTTATACTCCACCAAGATGCGAACTGAATCATAACACCTTAGTAATTAAGATGACTCAGAGTATAGCCTTAAGATTAATGACATGAAGTGAAAATAAGAACACGCTGGATCTAGTCATAGGTAGAGGCTTGTCACTCCTCGTACCTTGCAACATGGTATTTTGGTTTATCCCTAGTGAGGCAACAAAGTAAGGTAAACACCCAATGGATCGCGATATTAAGTTGTCAGCTTATCACATCACCACCCCCGTTACTCCAACTAATGCACACGTTCCCCCTCACACGCTCTCATAAACATGCTTGATCATGTAACATCCCAAATTTTGGAATGTTTTAAAAATCACAAAATTTTAAAACTTTTGTTAATAATTAAATAAAGTCTCCAAAAATCAAGAAATGCTTTTATAGAAGATTGTTTTGACATTTTCAAAGTTATATTTTAAATTAAATATTCCTTTATCTTCAAATCTCAATTTTAAAGTCTTGGAAATAAAATATTTAAATGGGGTTTTCAAATAGTATTTCCCCCTTTGGTTTATTGTTTTAAAATAAATAATATGGGGATATTATAAACCCTATTTCATTTGTGGAAATAATTTAAATACTCTTCCAAGCTTTGTTTTATAAAAATGTTTTATCTTAAATTATTTTAATATGAAAATGAGTTATCATTTTGAATAATATAACTCATATTATTTCTCTGGTATTTATTTAATTATTTTGAGATATTTATAAACCCTAATTTGGAAAATCCCCAAATAGCCATATAAGGCAAATTTGACCAAAAGGGTATTTTGGTAATTTTGTTTTGACCAAAAATAGTTCCAAAATGTCTATTTTGACTATTTGGAATTTTACAAATTTTTACAAATTTATTTGACTTTATTTGGAGCTTTTAATCAAAAGTTATAAAAGAAAAACAGAAATAAAATAAAGAAAAAGAAAAAAATGATGACGTCATGCTGACGTCATCATCACCATCAACCTCCCGCACGGAATTTACGCCCGACACGTTTCACGCTTCAGTTTCTTCCCGACATGATTGCGGGAGTTTTACAGCACCAATCGAAGCGCCGTTCGTTCCTACGGAAAGCCCTCGACCTCCTCCATCTATTGCCCCCACAATCCCCATCCAAAACGCCTCGTGGACGGACAATTTGGTCGCCGGAGTTGACCTTGCCGCCGCCGTTTAGAGGACGTGTCCGACGCCATCGAAGGTCCCCGCCACCTCTGTTTGGTCGTCGCCTCTTCCCCTTGTCTTGGCGCAAGTCCTCATGTGCTTGTCCAATTTTTTTTTCCGCAGCTCCATCGTTGAGATCGAGCCCGACCGAAGCTCGCCGGCGCCCGCACAACTCCGGCCGCTCCTCCCTGTCGTTCAAGGACGCACCGCTAGACGCCATCCGCACCATTCTCTTCCTCTCTTCCCGCTGTATCTCGTAGTTGACTTCGCCGAGCCCAAGGACCAGGGGAACGTCGAGTTCATCCTCGATCGGAAGGTCACCGCCTCCGGCGCATCTCCGACCACGCCTCCTCGCCGAGCCAGGACGCAAATGAGCGCGCAGTGGTCACCATCGTCCTTGCCGTGTTGCGCTCCTCCTCGTCAACCCCTCCACCATCTCCGGGGATCACCGGAGCGACGAGTACGTCCCCGTCTGTGCCGCCGCCATCCCCACCCATCGCCGGTGCCCGAGCCGTCGGGGTAAAAAACCCTAGCATCTCAGCCGTCCGATCTACCTTCAACAGTCCCGATTTGGTCCAGCCGAGCCCGAGCCAGAGCCGAAGCCGAGCTCAAGCCGAGCCAAGCCTTTTCTGGGATTTTTTTTCCCGAATTGTTTAAATGGCGTTTTTGCATAAAAGACCCTATACCTTCAAACCTTTATAACTTTTAAACCCTTTGGCCAAATTTAACAAATTTTATCTTTTTGAAAAGCTCTGAACTTGTAGAATCTTTTGGCACTGTTAATTTTCAGTGTGACGAATCCAAATTTATTCAAATTTCAAATGAGTCATTTGAGTAAATTTGACATAGTTTTAAATCTATAAGTCCAAATTTTGCAAATAAAATATTTCTGGAAACCTTGGAACATGCATGACATGAACACACTGTTATAATTAATTTTTGATAGTTTTAAAAAGATTTCTTACTCAGAGACTCAAACTGGAGTATTTCTGATATAGTTTAATTTCTATAAATCCTTTTAATTTGTTTTCTTTTAGAAAACTTCCTCAAATAGTTGTCCTTGTCCAGAGAGACCAAAGCCATACCTAGCTACCACTTTTTGAAACATAAACATTGAAAGTGTGCCAAAGGCCATTTAAATGTTAAAGTTTTGTAAACCATAGTTTCAAAATGATTTTAAAGCTCTTTTGACCAACTCCTTTGTGTGATCACTTTGATCAAGACCAGTCCCTACAACCCTTGAAACAACCCTTCAACCTATTCAAGTTTGAAATGTTCAAATTTGATTTCAGACCAACCCCTGACCCAAAATGAGAAACCCCAAACCTAATGCATTGATTCTTTTTGCATATGGGATCATGTATTGAAACTTAGACCACCAACCTAGTTATGTTTATTTCTATCTATGTTTGCTTGTTTATTTGTTTGTTGTATTGTTGCTTATTGTCGTATGTTTGTATTGTATAGATTGATCGGAGTGCTATAAGCTACGTTGAAAAAGAGTGTGTGAGCAATGACAAGTTCCAAAAGGCAAGTGCATACACCCTTTCATGAAAGACCTACTATTTTATTATAATTGCATGGTAGACTATTTCAGTAGTATGCATGATAGGTGTACTACTATATTGCTATGCAGACCTATTTAGTATATCACCCTTTATTCCTGTTGATTTAGGAACCCATTCACTTGGTAGAAGTTAGAACTGCAATGCTGAAATGTTTTATTGTAGTACGAAAGGATAAAAACTCTACTAAGTTAATGAACTACCTGGGTGGCAATTGGTTTTGCTCTATTGGTGGTTTAAAGTTGAGTGGCTGCTTAGGCCCAGTTCTGCGGGTACCTGAGTACGTGCACTTGTGAACGGCCACCCAGGAACAAAGAGATTTAAGTCGCTCCAAATTTAGATTGCTTCCAGTGCAGCCACTTGGTATTATGGCTCTGCCTTGACTAAGTAAGTTCTAGGAACCTGATTCCGACAGTTCTCAGCGGATGAATGTCTTGTATGGGTCTGTCTGACGAACAGGGGACTGTTTCCCAAAGGTCTCGTCTTCATCTTCACCTTTCCTTTTCACTTCAAGAAGGTCAAGGACAGAATGGGTTGATGAAGTCTCCTGGTGAAAGTGCACAACCTCTCGAGAGTGTAAAACTATGATCATAGCCGTGTCCCCGGTTACGGACAATTCTGAGCAGCTGGACAAGGATGTCGATGGAAAATATCCTCATTCCAATTTCATAAATAAAATTTGATGGGTGAACAAGAGTAGAAGAGACACTGGTTTTCATGCCAGTTCGTCTTATAGAAAGTTGAGAAATGAAAAAGCTTTATGAAAATTAGGACAAAATTGGCTTTATGCAATAGCCTTTAACTCCACCAGCCAAACTTGCATATAGATTTAGACTTGCCATTTTATATTCCACCAAAGTATCACTTGTCGGCCTGTCACAAGGTTTTGACCCAAATTCCCTGGGCTGCAACGTTAATGTTGCAGGTTATTACGATGACGTGTGAGGATGTCTGCCTTTCGAGCTTGCAACCAACATGTATGCCAGTGGCACATGAAGATGATGAAGCTCTCTGTGCTACTTATGTTTCCGCTGCCAAACTTTGCATTCAAGCTAGCCTTTGGCTATGCAATTTGTAAAGAATATTTTATTTATGGATCTCGCGATGCAATAATTATTTAACATTGATGCATGGTATTACATCTATTTGTGAATTGCTATCCATACTCGATCCAGGGAATAGCATATTTCACATAATGTCATTGCTTCTCTAAGCAAGGGAGCTACAGATCAAAACAAGGATACAAGAACGGGGTACATAATATGCATCTACTTTCATAACTGAAATAAACATTGCAATCTCAACATATATTAACTCATAAAAAGATCCACCACAAAGGTAATACAACGATGACCGTAATCATGTTCAGCAGCTCATACGGTGCTAATTAGTGAAGCTCAAGAGAGAGACAGATACATATGCTACTGCCACAAACCCATAGTCCAGAGGTGGACTACTCCCTCTTCATCATGGAGACGGTGGAGATGTCGATGGAGAAGAAGGAGACCTCTCCGGCAGCGCTCCGCCGGAGTTTCCCCCCTCCAATCTGCAGCCTCCTGGTCTCTGTTTCTTGTTTCTCCCGTGTGATGGCTCTCCTTACAAAGAACATCGGGGGGCTCTTTATATAGGAGTTTTTAGGTCACGAGGAAGCTTTGGGAAGAAGGATCGGCGCAAACGGGGCCACGAGGGCCAAAAGAGGTCGGCCCACGCGGCCCCCGTACCTGGCCACGTGGGGCACCTTCTTTCGCCCCTCCGGCCTCCGTTTGCTTGCTTCCTTCGCTCCTAGGTCTTCCTCCTTCCAAAATAATGATCCCCATAAATTTGCAGCTCATTATGATGTCGTTAAGGCCCTGAAATAAATAAGAAAAGAAATAGGGGTTTTTTCTGCTTGCACGGGATTAATTCCATAAAAAGGGCAAATCATTATTAATTACAAAAAATCATTAAATAACAGTAATATACCCCTTATATGATGCAAATATGAATGGAATACAAGTATTATAGTGCAAAGTTCATGTATGCATTTTACATACATCATGCACCTATACAACTGACAATTGTATTAGGTGTGTTGGGGACACAAGAGACTTCTTGTATCTTAATTGCAGGGTTGCTTGAGAGGGATATCTTTGGCCTCTACCTCCTATGGATTCGATAAACCTTGGGTTACTCACTTAAGGTAAATTTGCGGCTGTCCTACAAACCTCTACGCTTGGAGACCTAACAAGTCCACAAGAATAGAAGCGTGTAGTAGACATCAGTGGTCACTAAGTTAAATATGAAGTTGCTTCCAATTACTTGCACTAATTATTTGCACTCCACTTAAATTGTTAGCTAAATGGTATGTGATATCATTGCATAAATGTGACATGTCATCATGATTGTGCATTACACCTTGTCTTTGTGTTATTTATTTGTTCTTCTGTGATTGTTTGGGTATCGATAGATTCTGGAGTCAATATTTCCCCTACATACCCCGAAGATCCGTACTACACGCCCCGTCAGCAAGGCAAGAGATAACCTAACCTACTTGGCGTCTAGCATCCTATTGCTTTATACAAATATTTTATCCACCATAATATTGCATTCGATTCTATGTCAACTTTTGGTCAATGCTAGAGTATCCTATGAAATGCATGTTCCCTAAACCGATACATGTTTTCCCTCCTATGAACCATAGGTTTGATGTGATGACCTGAGTAAAGACATAATTGTTGTATATATATGCTTAGCCATGCTTAGTCGAATGCTAAATTGTCCGGTGATTTATTTCCATAATTATGATGTTAATGGAATGTTCGGACATGATGGATACTTGTGATACTTAATTAAAATGTTATAAGGCTTGGATGAGTTGCCATCGGGGATGGTGTTTTGCCTCATTCTTGTCGCCTAGGCTAAGAGTGCTTTTAGCTAGAACCAAGAACCGAGCGTGCTTCCAACGGTGGGGGTATGGGCCCCTTACTAACCGAATAATTTGTGCGGGCGTATCCAAGGGTCCTCTAGTTTGTGATTTTCATTTGCGTGTGCGTTGCAGGTGATGAAGGTGCGATGATCAAGTTGTGGTGTGTGTAGGATGTGGCGATTGGGGCAGGGGCTGAAATAGTCTGGATAAACTTGTCCTGTCGCCACGATGACCCTTGGATAGTCTCATACATTGTAAAGCCTTAACCGCGCCCGCCCTGCCGGCTTTCCCCGAAAGAGAGCTAATTGTACAGGCAAGGGGTCGGACGGCACCGGTGGGTAAATTAGTACACCCCTGCAGGGTTTAATCTTTTCGAAAAGCCGTGTCCACGGTTATGGACAAATCTTGGGAAAGGCGGATTAGCTCATAGAGAACATTAATCTTAATTAAAATTTGGCAACAAGAGGTTGCAACTCAACGTGTGTTAAAAGGTTCATTTCCTCGAGGGTAATTGGAGGGAGTGCCTTGGTGGAGATGAGTGGTTTCTGGCTACAAGTTGGTTCAAGGTGAACCGAAGATGAAAGTTTGCTATCTTACCCCTTTATGAAAAACCTTCTGAGTAGTCGATGCCATGAGTTGTTTATATCTTTTTAAATGAAAACTAGCTTTATGCAAAACAAACATTACAGCTTTAGATCCTTGTCATCATTGGGCCTATATCGCACTACTAAACTTGCGAGTACGTCGTACTCAATCTCTCTTTGTTGATTATTAATTGTTTCAGAGGAGGACGTCACCGAGCAGGCAGGTGGGTTCTTCGTTGACATCGACGAGTAGTCTGGGTTCCAGGTGGCAGCTTGGGACGCCGTGGAACAAGCTGGCTAGGATGTTTATCTGTAGGCCTCTTAGGCCATATTTTGGATCGTTGTACTAGACAACTAATTCGCTTCCGCTTATTGTACTGATGGGTCTGTGACCCCTGTTGTGTAATTTGTATCTTTCTCGCTATATGAGTTGCTATATGCTCTTTTGTACCGTAGAGTCTGTGATGTGCCAGTTGTTCCACAAGTCTTGATCTCTTTATTATACATTGATAGCTATGCCAGTGTGTATGGCATGATCGAGGTGTTGCGTGGAAGCGGTAACCCCATGCCCTTCGATTGTGTAGCATATCCTGTGGGTTACATAGCCTCTCTGTATAATTCCGGGGTCGGGGCGCTACACGCGACAAAGTCTAACTCATGTTTCCGAACACAATTAGCAATATGTAAATGTTTAGCCAAGTCCCGAAGACTTATGTGTTCCATATTTTGCCTTTCGTAGGAAAACATTCGTTGATGTGGTAACTATCTCGCTTTTAGACGTTTTGTTTATTTTCTTCAAGGATTTGGACTTACCACTCGTAACTGTTAAGTATAGAAAAGACTCACATCACCCAACCCTACCACTGACACATCCCAACTAGGTGAAAACAATCTTTCTATGTAGGATTTAAATAAACATGGCATCCCAATGCTATAGGTTTTATAGTCCTACACTTACGTCTATCAACTGATTTGTAAACTCTAGCCTAGCTAGGTCATTACAATATCAGAAAAATAAATTATTAGATTTGACCTTATGAAAAATTCATTCACCATGATTATTTTTTTCAGAAAAATTATTACAAAGCATTCCCGAACAATTACAAATTTCAGACATACTCACATTGCATGCAATCAGAAAACTAACATTATGCTACAACATGCACAATCACAATTCAACCAGACTAAAGGGATGTGTCGTGTCTTGGATCACGGACACCGGGAGTAAAGGATACCCCCTTTTTAGGTTCGGCACGGGGCGCGAAGGAGGCTGGGAGACGCCAACTTCCGGGAGAACCTCGTCGAGATCTTCGATCTACGTACAGCAAGCAACATAGAGACACAGGGAGTTTACCTAGGTTCAGGCCGCCCGGAGGCTAAAAACCCTACTCCTGTATGTCTGGATTGAGTGGTTCATCATGGTGTGGCTTATGGAGGTGGTTGCGGGTGAGAACCCGGAAGGTGTTGGCTAGAGGTTGAAGACGAGCAGATCCTGTCCCGGAGGAGATCACCTCTCGCTCATCCTATTCTCGCCTGGTGCACTACCTAGGCTAGCCTCCGACTCTCTAGAATTCCGTCCGTCCGTCTGTCCGTCCCTCCGATGCCTTGGATCTCCTTTTATAGGCTAAGGGGATCCCACAAGGGCACCTTTGGGGACGGAGGGGTTTTAGGCGGGAAAACCCCTCCGAGTTCTTCTTATGGGGCGACGTAGCCTCTTCTCGTCCAGCTATTCTATTGAGGGGGGTTAGGTGCGGTCGCCAACCGTTTGCAGGGCGGGCGGACAAAAGCTGACACCTTTACCGACCGTGTCCCCGCGCGGCGCCTCCATCTTCTTGGCCCCCAAGTCTTCTAGGAGCTTCCACCAGGAGCTGGCAAGCTTATCCTCTTCGCTTGTACGGAGGCTGGAGCCCGAAGGTGAGCCAGGCCTCCTACCGAGCGTCCGGGTTCCCGGGACCTCCGCGTCGTCTGCCGGGTTGAGGGTGACCCCGGAAGGGCACCCGGTCCTTAGTCGTGGTTGTCGATGTCATCCTTGTCTGGTTGCTGTGGGGCAGATGGGGGGCCCATCTGCCGGTGTTGAACCCTTTCCTTGTTCGCCTTCTTGGTGGGCCCACTGGTGGTGGACCGACTTTGACCGCAACAGGGGAACCCCATGTTCCACTGTTGCGATAGTAGCCCCCGGGCATAGTCCCAAAAAAGTCAAAGTGGGTCCCCGACGTCTTGTCTTGACTGTCCTGTCCCATCCGCCGGGGCCGCATTCGCAAGGAGGCAGCGCGAGCCCCCGGGTCTTCTTTGCCTTGGTGAACGTTGCGATCCGCGCGGATCGCCAACGTCCGTCTTGAATGCAACGGGAGGAAGATGACCTTCTTGATCCCGGGGGTGCCATACTATCTTCCGCCGGGAGTCCTCTCATTGCTTGATCGTCCTGAGGGCGGAGACGTCGTGCCTCCCATGCTGCGGTGCAACGCCTACGGGCTCCAGGGTACCGAGTTACTGGATCCGCTCCCGGTGCCCAGGCAATCGACAGCCCGCGGGAGATCTTTGACGGCGGTGCGACCGCCTTTCGGTGACTTTTCCCCGGAGGAGCCTGGGCCCTTTGGCGATGAAGACGAGGAAGAGGCGGCCCCGGAAGAGCAGGCCCGACGCTCACCCCCCGCACCCCTCCGAGGTGAGGGGAATGTGCCCGCGATTGGAGGAAGTGTTGTGGTAGAGCCGCCCCCGAGCGGCCAGCACCTCCGAACGCGCAGGCGGGGTAGGAGTCAGATGGAGAATCTGAAGCCCCTCCCCCGATTCTTGCCGATGATGGAGACGACGAGAGCGTGTCGGTGCCAGACCTCTTCGAAGATTTGGTGGAGAAGCGGTGGGGCTTCTTCGGGGCCAAACGAGGAGGAAGTGCGCGCACGAGAGACGCGGGTGGCGGCGGATGAGGAGATGCTTGACGCCCGCGAGCTCAGGCTGTCCCGTCAGTAGGAGGAGCTGCAGCAGCATCTTCGCACGCTTGAAGCTTAGGAGAAGGCCTACCTCGAGGCAGAGGAGATGTTCCTGATCAGGGCGGCCCTCCGTGAGCGGCGTCTGCAGCTTCCCTCATTGCCCGACCTGGAGGGTCTTACCCCCGAGACGTTGTCCGATCCCGAGGTAACCCGCCAGGTGAACGAGATCATGGAATGTCTCTCCCGCGAGGATGACAGGTGATCCTGGAGAATCCCTGAAAACACGTGGGACAATACCAGGGATTGTGAACTGCGTTTTTCGAGCTGTGCCACCAAATAAAACTTGTAAACTTGTACATTTTGAATGTAAATAAACTTTTTCGAAGTTTTATCAGTTTTATTGCATTCGTGGGGGCTTAACGCTCTCGGGAAGGATTAGTGGGCGTGAGAGCTAACCAGCCGTGGGCAATCAGACGGATCTGAATTACCGACACAGGGCGCATCCCCCCCAAGAACCCACCGTTTTTTGACCGCACGGACCTCAGCCCACAACTCCACTGCCAGAGGGAAACTGAGAGTTTCATCGCGGAGGCGCCACCTCAAAACAACGCCCGCTTTCATCTTAGCCAAAATGCATAAAACAGATGCAACAAGGAAAAAAGCCCGTGCAAGCAGGTTTATACTTAGCTCAGTGTCGACCTCCTTGGACTATTTCAGCAATTGTTTCATCATGCTGCCGCCATCGGGTCTTTTATGCCATTTTTAAGACATAACTCTGCCCTGCCTGCGGTTACCCGCAGGGTCAGGGACCCGTGCTGAAATAGCCGCCTGCCCAGCCAGCCTCCACTGGCGCAGGACCTTACTGGCTAGGGCCCATTGGCCCTGGTCCGGAGACCCTTATGTTCCCGACGCCGCTTGAAGGCACGTCCGTCTTGCTGACATCCTTATGATGCCGGTCCGGAGACCCTCTTGTTTCCGACGCCGCTTGAAGGCACGTCCGCCTTACTGACACCCTTATGGTGCCGGTCCGGAGACCTTCCTTGGCATTTTATCCTTGACGCCCGGAGGCCATCCACTTAGCGATCCAGTACTTCTGGGGAGGTCCACTTGGTCCCGGGTGTATCGTCACGATGTGACCCGGCAGATCCCATTCTTCTCCGGGGAGGTCTTCGTAGAAGAAAGCTTGGTTCCAGCTGATGGCGGTCATTCTCTGGCTTTCTTGTGTTCTTTGCGTTACTGGTGGTGAGCAGGGTTCGTCAAAGATGTCGGTTTGAGTGGAAGCGTTGGCGAAAGTTCTCAAAGATTTTTTTTTCTTGGCTTTCTTCGGTTTCGGGTTGAGAGGGCAATCCCTACTAAGGTGACCAAGTTCCCCGCAGGTGTAGCACTCCCCACTTCTCGGACGTTTGTTGAGCTCTCGGCAGTCATCAACATTATGTCTATCAGATTGATGATACGAACACCAGAGTCCTGGCTGACCATCTTCGCCCAAAGGGATCTGGATCTCTTGTGGCACATAGACGTGGGGATCTCCATCGGGAAGCCTGCTCTTCTCTCTTGGGCTCAAACTATCCTCCTCCTAGAGGAGCGCCGCGGGTGGTGTTTCCAAGCAGAGTTCCTCCTTCGCTCCGCGCGTCCGCGGGGAAAGAGGTACATCGATGCTTGTAGCACTTCCTTCAGGCTTCTTTTCGCTGGCAGCCGGGCTGACGTGCGCTGCCGAGGGACGAACTGAATCCCATGAGCTTGACCCTTGACAGAGGGTGTCGTCGAGGATTCTTCGGGGTTGAAACCGAGCCCTGGGTACCGCAGATACTCCATATCGGTCTTGGCCTTTTTCTTCCGTGCCATCCTTGGCGCAAAACTTGGCGGCGCGGCCGAGGCAGATCTTGTCGGAGAACTCGACAACGCGGTTGACGCAGACCTTGTCGAAGAACCTGGCGACAAGGTCGACGCGGACCTTGTCGATGAACCTGGCGACGAGGCCGACGCAGACCTAGTCGATGAACCTGGCGACGAGGCCGACGCAGACCTAGTCGATGAACCTGGCGACGAGGCTGACGCGGACCTAGTCGATGAACCTGGCGACGAGGCTGACGCGGACTTAGTCGATGAACCTGGCGACGAGGCCGACGCGGACCTAGTCGATGAACCTGGCGGCGAGGCCGACGCGGACCTCGTCGATGAACCTAGCGACGAGGCTGACGCAGACCTTGTCGATGAACCTGGCGACGAGGCCGACACGGACCTTGTCGATGAACCTGGTCTAAGCAGATCTTGAAGAACTTAGCGACGCGGTTGACGCAGGCCTTGTCGTAGAACTTGACGACGAGGCCGGCGTAGGCGCCGATCAAGATCTCGATGAAGATCTCAAAGTCGATGAAGACGAATCCAGCGCTTACGCCCAGTACCTGGCGCGTCAGATGTCGTGTCTTGGATCACGGACTCCGGGAGTAAAGTATACCCCATTTTTAGGTTCGGCACGGGGCGCGAAGGAGGCTGGGAGACGCCAACTTCCGAGAGAACCTCGTCGAGACCTCCGATCTACGTACTAGCAAGCAACACAGAGACACAGGGAGTTTACCCAGGTTCAGGCCGCCCGGAGGCCAAAGGCCCTATTCCTGCATGTCTGGATTGAGTGGTTCATCATGGTGTGGCTTACAGAGGTGGTTGCGGGTGAGAACCCGGAAGGTGTTGGCTAGAGGTTGAAGACGAGCAGATCTTGTCCCAGAGGAGATCACCTCTCGCTCATGCTATTCTCGCTTGGTGCGCCACCTAGCCTAGCCTCCGACTCTCTGTAATTCCGTCCGTTCGTCTGTCCGTCCCTCTGGTGCCTTGGTCCTCCTTTTATAGACTAAGGGGATCCCACAAGGGCACCTTTGGGGGCGGAGGGGTTTTAGGCGGGAAAACCCCTCCGGGTTCTTCTTATGGGGCAACGTGGCCTCTTCTCGTCCAAGTATTCTTCTGGGGGGGGGGGGGGTTAGGTGCGGTCGCCCACCTTTTGCAGTGCGGGCGGACAAAGACTGACACCTTTACCGACCGTGTCCCCGGGCGGCACTTCCATCTTCTTGTCGCCCAAGTCTTCTATGAGCTTCCAGCAGGAGCTGGCAAGCTTATCCTCTTTGCTTGTACGAAGGCTGGAGCCCGGAGGTGAGCCTGGCCTCCTGCCGGGCGCCCGGGTCCCCGGGACCTCCGCGTCGTCTGCCGGGTTGAGGGTGACCCCGGAAGGTCACCCGGTCCTTAGTCGTGGTTGTCGATGCCGTCCTTGTCTGGTTGTCATGGGGCAGATGGGGGGCCATCTGCCGGTGTTGAACCCTTGCCTTGTTCGCCTTCTTGGTGGGCCCAATGGTGGTGGACCCACTTTGGCCGTATCAGGGGAACCCCGTGTTCCACTGTTGCGACAAGATGTCTATGTATAAATTCAGAAGCTATTATAATATAATACAACATGCTCATCTATGTAACTCAAAATTATTTGCTAATAATGACCTACTCTTACAAGCTTTGCAGATCAACTTATTCGAGTGTCTGCACATCACATAGCATGTAACACAATTACCTTGTAAATAAACAAATACTCTGACCGTTTTATGTGTCAACATATGCTTTTAGTTTCTCTTTTTTCATCTCACATAAATACTATCTGCTAATCGCCAGTTCCATATAAATATCCACTACTCTTCATCTGAAATCAACTTCTTCAAGCATTTGGAAGTCTACCTTTCAAGTTGACATCGAGAAAAAAACAAATTTCGTATTCATAATGGCTTGATCAACAAATGCAAAGGAGCAGTTTCTCTCCGGCTATAAGATGACAAGAAACTACATGGATTGATAAAAAATAAGAAAAAACAGAGAACAGAAGCCTCTAACCTCACCGACAACAAAGCAAAGATCATGTTGTTGTTGGGCTTCACAATAGTAGACCTTCAATAGTGATGAAAAGTGGGTGATCTAGCTTATTCTTTCTGAAATATTTCCCTAACTTCTAAACAACCAAATAGGAGTATAAAAGATTGAAATGGACAAAACATCTGACTGCAATTCAAAAGCTTAGGTAGCATCTGCGCCTTAAAGCCTAGTTAGCATCCACAATTATCCCCTTATAATTTAGACAAGCAAGCTGCAAGACATTTAATTACAGAGCAAACACCAATCAGCTTATTGCCTTCTCGGAGATAGATTTGCATATGTACTTGTTAAATAAGTAGGTAGACATGTATATGTTCTCCCTAATCTCTAAGTAGTTTGGTTCATTTATGACATAATGATTCAAGAAGACAGGTTCTTTTGTAAGCATGTTGTAACTCATGTGGTGCTCCTGCTATATTCAGCTTTGCTAAAGAGCAAAACTGAATAAGACTGTATTCTGCACTTCTGTCTTTGACTCTTGCTAAAAAAATCAGAGAGCTGCACTTCTTCTTAGAAAAACCATTTTCTAACACCTAAACTCTCGGTTGTACCACTAATAAATCAGATTATTTGCTTTCTAGCTAGGTCAAAAAGACATGAACCTGAATATAAGCTGCTATGGTTCAGCAACTACTGAAAGGAAATAATGCAATTTCCTTCTACCATCGCTCAAAGGAGTATGCTTACGCTGTAGTAGAAGCATACGGAGTGGAGGAAGGCACCGAGTGGTTGGTGTTGAGGCGGATTGCCTACGTGATCTGGAGGACTACATCACAAGTCTTCTACTCTAGCAACTGCGCACAAAACATACATTAATGTATGACAAACACCTTAGAACCATATAAAATCTTACAGGATTAATCAAGGATCAAGCCACTCACCTTACAGCTAGAATCCTCTCCACATTCCTATACTGACGAATTAATCACTGCCCTATAAGTCAGGACTACTAGATACCTTATACATGATGCCCTTCATGAAAATTTAGAAAACTATGCCGAATATCCAATTATTGTCCTGGATAGAGAATAACTGTAACCCATACTACTCCAGGTTAATTACTACTCCCTCCGTTCCATAATATAAGATGTTTTAGGCCTTTTCCACATTCGTATTTGTACCACATGTATCTAGACATGTTTTAGTGTATGTGTTCACCCACTTTCCATTCTTTTAGTCCGAATTTAGACAACATGTAAAACATCTAAAACATCTTATATTGTGGAACGGAGGGAGTATATAGCTTCCTTATGGGGCCTATATATCTATGTCCTCATATCTGGCTTAGCAAAGCATTACCAATTTGTACATACTGCCAAGGATTATTTAGGTTGGAGAAGATTGAACCTGTTCTCGTACAACTGAGCAATGGCGAGACGGACACGAAAGCCGGCTCGGTTGTCCTTCTGGCCCGCGACGGCATTCACAATAGCTTCATCTTCGGTTAATCACAGGAGTACTATAGACATGTAAACAAACAGAGAGAGGGAAGTGCCTTTTGTACGCCTACATGCATCGGGTGGCTAGGAGCTTGTGGCGAAGATGCGCAGGTAGCAGAGGAGTTCCCAGCGGTGCCATGGGGGTTGGGGCGTGAGAGGCAGCCGGTGGCGTGAAGAGGGTGGGGAATTGGGATTCACAACGTCGTGGTGGTCCTCTGCAGAAGCTGGATCGGACAAAGTCGCATGCCGCTCAGTACCTTCTCGGTGTCGCTGCCGCCCGCCGCTGTCTGCCTGTTGGCGCCCACTGTTGCACACTATCACGCAGTCCATGCACGCCATCGACGGCCGGCAGGCTGGTCTAAGTCAATGGATAGTCCTAGCCACCGCGTACAACAGCCGGCCGCGCGTCCATCTCCTCCCCCGCAAGCCATTAACAACCACGGATGCAAGCTGGCGGCGGCGTGGAAGGCGTGATTACGGGGTTAAGGCACCCGAGGCAGCAGGAGAGCGCTGGCCCGGATCAGGCAGCGTCGCGTGGGGAGCCGGCAGCCCGGCGACGTGGTTCAGGCGGCGGAGCATGGATCGGTGGTGTCTCGGGTGGAGAGGCGGCGGCGGAGCAGAGGCATAGCATCGAAGAGGATGGGGCGACGGATTGTGAATTGGTGAGGGCAATTTTTTTCCTCTGGACTATAGCTGGCCAACCGGGCCGGCCCGGCATATAGCTGGCCAAACAGGCCGGCCCGGCACGGCACGGCCCGGCACGCGGCCGGCACGGCCCGTGAAAGGCACGGCCCGTTAGGCACGTTAGCTAATCGTGCCGTGCCGGGCCGGCCCACGGGCCTTAAATCAATTCGCGGCACGGCACGGCGGCCCGTCAACGGCTCGGCTGGCACGTCAGGCACGGCCCGTCAACGGCTCGGCTGGCACGTCAGGCACGGCCCGGCACGCGAAAAAACGGCCCAATAGGTTTAAATACGGCCCAAAAACTATTTTTTTGGCAAAAATAGGTAAAAAAATTTAAAAAATATTAAAAAAAAGCTAAACGTGCCGTGCCGGGCCGGCCCGCGTGCCTCAGATCGAAAGCCGGCCCGGACACTACCGGGCCCGTGCCTCGGCACGGCCCATTTAATTCGTGTCGTGCCGTGCCTGGGCCGGGCCAAATTCGCCGTGCCTCGGGCCGGCCCGTTTGACCCGGCCCAGTTGGCCACCTATAGCCCGGCACGACACGGCCCGTTAGGCACGATAATGAAACATGTCGTGCCGGGCTAGCCCACGTGCCACGGCTGCTCCTCAAGCACGGCCCGATATCACTATTATAAAATTCAAAAAAAATAGCTAAAAATGGCTATAAATTCAAAACATAAGTAAAAATAACTATAAAATTTAAAAAATAATATAATAAATCCTAATCGTGCCGTGCCGTGCCGGCCCGCGTGTCTCAAATCGATTGTCGGCCCGAGCACTAATGGGCCCGTGTCGTGCCGTGGCCCATTTAATTCGGGCCGTGTCGTGCCTGGGCCGTGCGAAAGTCACCGTGCTTCGGGCCGGCCCGTTTAGCACGGCCCGTTTGGCCAGCTATACTCTGGACTGAAATTTCCGTCCGCTCGGCGGCGTCCGCTCAGTGTAATTGCTAAGTGGACCCGAGAATCGATTAGATGAATTTAAACCATTAGATCTTGTTTAGGGGTTGTTTCCGTTAATCCACTTCCCAAGTGGATTGGAGTGGTTTGGAGAGCATTGAGGGGGATTATGACTTAGATGGGATTTAATACCCCACAATACACCTCAATACCCGTGGATTGATTTCAAACCGAACGAGGATAATCTGATGGTGTTGATCAGAGTAGGTAGTGACAAAGTATAAGTATTGGTAGGGTAAGACTCGTGATCTCTAGGGTCCGGTTGGTACTCATATATATTATATATATATTGATTAAGGTGTTACAAAGAGGTACAATACAACTCATGTACATATACAATTGTAGTCTAAATACAATGTTTATCACCCTCCCTCAATCTCAACCTCGTAGAGATTGAGATTGCGCCTACATGCAGAAAACAATGGTAGTGGCAAAAGCTTGGTGAAGATATCAGCTAATTGATCCTTGGAGGAGATGAACCTGATCTCAAGTAGCTTCTGAGCAACCCATTCACGAACAAAACGGAAATTAATCACAATGTGCTTCGTACGAGCATGAAACACCGGGTTGGAAGAGATGTAGCTCCAATATAATCACACCATAAGACATGTGGTTTCTTCTGTATCACTCCAAGTTCACCAAGGAGGGCTTGTACCCAAATTAACTCAGTAGTAGCATTAGCAAGTGCCTTGTACTCAGACTCTGTACTAGAGCGAGACACAGTAGCCTGTTTTCTGGCACTCCATGACACTAAATTTCCTCCATAAAAGATAGCATATCCCCTCGTTGATCATCGGTCATCAGGATTGCCAGCCTAGTCTGCATCTGAGAAAGCAGAAAGGAGAGGCGCGGTAGAGGAGGGGCGCAACAGTAGACCATGTGACAGAGAACCCTTCACATAGTGTAGAATGCGCTTGATCGCCGACCAGTGAGTACACAGAGGAGCATGAAGATATTGACATACTTTGTTGACCACGAAGGACAAATCTGGGCGTGTCATAGTAAGATACTGGAGGCCCCCAACAATGTTGCGATAACGAACAGAGTCCTCGTTAGAAAGAAGAGTGCCATTAGTAGATGAAAGTGTCTAGCAGCCATAGGAGTAGACATAGGAGCACACTTATGAAACCTAGCTCTCAGCAACAACTCAGATGTATATTTGCGTTGACTCAAGAGAAGACCACCCGTCTCAGAGTATGTATCTCAATACCAAGGAAGTATTGGAGCGTGCCAAGATCCTTGAGAGCAAACGAAGAACCAAGCTGATGAACAAGGCGATCAACAGCTATAGTCGATGAGCTTACAACAATAATATCATCCACACAGACAAGCAGGTAAAGCGTGACATCCGGTCGTTGCAGAATAAATAGACATGTATCAGTTGTCGATGCTGTAAATCCAAAACCGGTGAGAACATAACTGAGTCTGGCATGCCACACACGAGGGGCTTGTTTGAGTCCGTAGAGAGCTTTATGAAGCCTACACAAGTATCATGAGTAACCGGGATCCTCAAAACCAGGTGGATGTCGCATATAAACTTCCTCCTCAAGGATCCCATGTAAGAAAGCATTCTAAACATCAAGGTGACAAAGATGCCATCCCTGAGTAATAGCCATCGACAGTAACAAATGTATAGTGGTGGGTTTGACAAAAAGGCTGAATGTATCCTCGTAGTCCAGTCCATATCGCTGCTTGAATCCCTTGGCAACTAGCCGAGCCTTGTATCTATCAATGGACCCATCAGCTTTCTTTTTTATTTTAAACACCCACTTGCAATCAATTATATTTACTCCAGAATGTGCTGGAACCAATCGCCATGTCTGATTCTGCTGGAGAGCTGTGAACTAAGCTTCCATTGCAGTGCGCCAATGAGGAGATGAAAGAGTTGCATGAAAATCAGACGGTTCGGTAGTCAACATGGTAGGATCAGATGACCTGGTAGTAGTCCAGGCGATGGTGTCGTCGGTGCGGTTCTTCTCCTGACGAATACCACGTTGGAGACGTGTGGTCATGCCAGGCCGTGGTGCCAGTGCCGGCCCAGTAGCAGGCGGTGGAGAGGCTGCGGGCGACACAGCAGGCAACGAAATTGTAGGCGACGAATTGGTATCCGTCGCACCGGTCGTTGAAGACTGCTAATCGGTGAAAGATGTGTTGGGTGGTGCCCCAAGCGAAGGCGTGGATGTAGCAAGTAGCAGTTTTCCCTCGTTAACGAACCGAGGTTTATCGAACCAGTAGGACTTTGAAATCAACAACAAAGTGAATGTTCAAGATCTCTGGCGCTTAATCTTCAACAGACGTGGACCTGCACACACTCAACCAAAATACTTTGCCCCCAACGGCGGAAAGGTTGTCAATCTTTCCGGTCACGCAGAAAACAAAGCGGTTAATTGTATAGTGAAATAGATGAAAATATGAAAATGGACCAGTGGAGTAATGATGATGAAAAGTGATAAATAAAGGTTGCAATTAATGTAAAAAGATGGACCGGGGGCCATGGGTTCACTAGTGGAGTCTCTCAAGTAAATAAAACAATCATATGATGGGTAAACAAATTACAGTTGGGCAATTGACAAGATTATAACACAAACTTAATCTAGCTATGACAAAGAGAACATGATAATATTTATGTAGGCATCACGACAATGAACAAAGACCGTTGAGTCCAACTGCAACTTTGTCTAAAAAGTCCACCGTGGGATCGCTATCCAGCCTGTCACCCAACGGTATTAAGTTGCAAGCAACAGACAATTGCATTAAGTAAAGGGCATGAAGTAAGCAATACTAATATCAAAAGAGACATTAACACCGCTTTTTTACCCTTAGTAGCAACAGCACACCCTCGCCCTTAGACGTTTCTGTCACTCGTGCCCAGGAACAAAAGGGGGGCATGAACTCACTATCTAGCATAAATACTCCCTCTTGGAGATACACACAATCACTTGGCTAAAGTAACTACGCACATCGGAGAGCATGCAAGAACATAAATCAACATATAAGAATCATGCACAATCTGATCATAACTTCATAATCCATCGGATCCCCTAGCATTACAATAGTCGATCTTGATAATGTTAGGCAGCTCACAAGATCATAAGACATGAAGCATAAGAGAGATAGACTACCATCTAGCTACTGTAATGGACCCGTGGTCCAAGGTGGGACTACTCACAAATCATCCCGGAGGAAGGCATGGCTATGAAGAGCCCTCCGGGATCGATCTCCCCTCCGGCAGGGTGCTGGGATCAGCTTCAGAATCACCCCCGAACTAGGGTTCACGGTGACGGCGCGTCGGGGTGACTTCTCTAGAAAATAATGGCCGCCTCGGCGTTTTTAGGTTTAACGGGATTTTATAGGCGTCGGAGGGGGCCGAGGGGGTGCCCACAGGGCAGGGGCGGGTCCTACCCGCGGGTTGCCCTAGGCCGCGGCAGGGAGCCGCCCCTGGCCTGTGAGTGGCCTCCAGGTCGCCCTTTGGTCTCCAGGTGCCTTCCGTCGAATAAAAATTCCCCGTAAATTTTCGTCCAATTCCGAGAATATTTCCAGAAGTAAATTTTCTGAAATACAAAAACAGCAAAAACAGGAAACTGGCACTAGGCATCTTGTCAATAGGTTAGTCCGACAAAATGCATAAAAATGATGTAATATGATAATAGAAACATGTGACAATATCACAAAACTAGCATGGATCAATCAAAAATTATAGATACGTTTGACACGTATCAGCATCCCCAAGCTTAACTCCTACTCGTCCTCGAGTAGGTAAGTGATAACAAAATAATTTTTGATGAGACATGCAACCAACACAATCATGATCAAGATAGTAATGTAAAGCATAGGGATGTGAATGAAGTGATACAAAATAATTGTCTATAGTTGATAGCAAGAAAGTAATGAATAACGAAGTTGAATCATTCAAGCAAAACCTTTCATAAATGGTACGTTAAAGACATGAAAGCAATGTGATCCACATATTTGATTAATTCTCAAAGGTAATAGTTCCTTGACAAAAGTGTTTGAGAATCAAAACAAAAAAGATGTAAGTATTAGCAAAAAGCTTCAACTTCCAACGGTAAAGTCAATATAAAGATTCATGTTTAATCTGACGATGCAATATGATCAATGATACCCAGGGTCAATGCTAGATATTTGCTTTGGTGGAGATAGAAGGAAAAGGAAAACTGACTCAACATTAAAAGTAAAAGAAAGTCCCTTCGCAGAGGGAAGCATGGATTAGTCATGTGCTAGAGCTTTTTATTTTTAGAAAACAGAAGTAAAACAATTTTGAGAGATGCATGCTTTCGTCAACGATTTCACAACAGAGAAGCTATCTAGTCCCCCATAACAAGCAAGGCTTTTAGACTTGTGAGAGCAGCTGGTTTTTAGAGGAACGAGTGCATTCCTCTTTCTCCTTGGTTTCACCATTGTCCAATGTTTTGAGCTGATTTCTCAGATTTTCATTGCGCGGAGGAGAATGGTGAGTTATATTTATATTTTGCTTAAGCTGCTCTCGGGTTGATTCAAGTGAAGACGTAAACCATCGACACCGGGTGAAAGGAGGGAGATGACCTTGCTTGTCACAAGTTATATCTAGCTCTCTACTGCTCCCTCATGAGCTTAAAAAAAGAGGCACAAAAAGGAGTATTTTGAATATTTTAAAGATATCACATGACAAATTTACTTGGAATGGCAAGAAATACCATGCATAGGTAGATATGGTGGACTCAGCTGGCAAGATAGTTTGGCTTTGGGATTTGGATGCACGAGTGAGCTCTACACTCAGTACGAATTTTTGGGCTTAGCAAAAGGGGTATTTAAAGCAAACATCTAACATTAACCGGTAACAGCGTAACATAAGACATTAGTCAATCATAACCATAGAAGCTCCACACTGTCTCCCTTGTTGACCAAAAAATTCTTTTGATGGAAAGATTAGCTTTATGAATTAACAACTACGAAACACCACACAGTTTCAAGCTTTTAACCTTATTTCTTTACTACTCAATTCCACTCAAATAACCAGCAAGTTTAAGCATTCATCTTAATATCTCAAAACAAATAAGAAGTATCAAGTATCCATACAATGATCTACAAGACTATGCAGGCTTTCATTTCATTCCAATATCACATGAATAGCATTTTGTCACTTTGACAATTCAAGCAATTTATCAATAACAACTCTCCAAGAAATATAAGTGAAGAACAAGAGAGTTTAACATCAACTACTAGCAGCCCTAAACAAGATGAAAGCTAAAAGAGAGTGCTTACTAGCAAACAAATAGTAGCTAAGAATACTCAACAAGATATAAGTGAACCAAAGGAGTATTCAAATAAAAAGCGGAGCGTGTCTCTCTCCCACAAAAATAAAGCTAGGATCCAACAAGGATATGTCCAGCAAACAAACAAACAAAACTGAAAGTAAAAAGACGCTCCAAGCATAGCACATAATATGTAAAGTGATAAAACTTAGTTCAAAGAAGACGACCTCGTGATAGTCGATGAAGAAGAGGGGATGCCTTGGGCATCCCCAAGCTTTGACGCCTGATGGTTCTTGATATTCAGATGGGGTGCCATGGGGGCATCCCCAAGCTTGAGCTCTGATCCATCTTCAATTTCTTCATTATCCTCTCCTTTGGAACTTTAAAACTCCCTTCACACAAAACTTCTTATAAACTGATTACAGGGTTAGTGCTCATAAATTAAAATGCACATGTGTTCAACTCAAGAAAAATTGCAAACAACTTTATTGGGCATTAGCTACTGTTCACTAAGACTCAATGTGGCACTCCTCCCCAAGAGTATCACATTTTACGATAGTAAAGAGACGAATAAAAATAAAAGTAGAATCTGTCAAAAACTGAACAGTCAGTAAAGATTGAATTTTTCGAGACACTTCTGTAGATCAAATCAGAAAACTCAAACCTAACGAAAGATAGAGAAAAGTATCAGGCTTGCTGTCTAAAAATATCAGAAAAAAAATAAAATTCAGAGATTTTCTGGAATTTCGAAAAGTGAAGGACAGAAATTCTGGACAGCAAACCAATACCTCGCACTTTCAATGCATTAGAGGCTAAACTTGGCACAGAAAACCAAAAGAAAAAGATACAATGAAATTGCTACAGAGGCAACAACTTCATGACTCAAGAAAAACAAAAACAAACTAAAAGTAAAAGATGGGTTGCCTCCCAACAAGCGCTTTTCTATAATGCCTTTTAGCTAGGCGCAATGCCAAATATTAAGCTTTTTCAAAATCCATTGCAACGTTTCCTTCAATAAGCACTTCTTTCTCTTTGAGGGGGAAGGAAAACCTGCCCTTAATGGGAAAACAAAAGCGTATGCGGCCCTTTTTAACATCAATAAAAACTCCCACGGAACGAAGGAAGGATCTTCCAAGAACAATATTGGCTTGAGCCCTTGACTCCAAAACCAAGAAATCAACCAAAGTAGTCTTATTTTTAAAAGTGACAAGGACTTCATTAACTCTTTTATAAATTTTTGAAAAGCTACCATCGGAATGAGAGTGACAAAGAGGATAATCAAATAAGTCTCCAAAATTCATAGTATCGAAAACCATTCTAGCCATAGTTGACATCATAGAACCGATATCGCAATAAGCAAGGAACCTTCTATCATTTATTTCAATGGGAATATGAGGTTCCCAATCTCCATCTATTTCAAGAATTTGATAATTTTTAGAGCTCTTCTCTATTCCATTTAAATTTAGATCACACAAAATATTTTCTATTTTATCCAATCTATCAAGTATTCCATCAGTTCTCTCATTCGTGGGAAAAACAACCAAACCATTTATAATTCTAAGAAATTCCAATTCATTAATTTCAAAAAAAAATTCCTCTAGTAATGACGTCCAAAGCATGCTTACATGCATTGGATAATCCATAGTAAAAGCATCTTAGTAAAGCGCACATAGCAAGCATGGGTTGGATCTTTTGATGTAATTCTGAAATTCTATCCCAAGCATTTTTGAAACTTTCTCCACCCTTTTGTTTGAAGGTGAAGAACTCGGCCAAGATAGACATATCAAGAGTGGTAAAGCTAGACATTACGACAAAGCAAAATAACAAGATAGGAATAAAGGCTACAATAATTTTTTTGGGTTTTAAAATTTTGCAACATGAAAAATAAGCTAAACGAGAAATAAAGCAAGCAAGACAAAAACAAAGTAAGTGATTGAGAGTATGAGACTCCCCTGGCTGTAGCTCCAAATTCCTCGGCAACGGCGCCAGAAAAGAGTTTGCTAATCGGTGAATGATGCGTTGGGTGGTGCCCAAAGCGAAGGCATGGATGTAGCAAGTAGCAGTTTTCCCTCGTTAACGAACCGAGGTTTATCGAACCAGTAGGACTTTGAAATCAACAAAAAAGTGAATGTTGAAGATCTCTGGCGCTTAATCTTCATAAGACGTGGACCAACACACACTCAACCAAAATACTTTGCCCCTAACAGCGGAAAGGTTGTCAATCTTTCCGGTCTTGCAGAAAACAAAGCGCTTAATTGTATAGTGAAATAGATGAAAATACGAAAATGGACCAGTGGAGTAATGATGATGAAATGTGATGAATAAAGGTTGCAATTAATGCAAAAAGATGGACTGGGGGCCATGGGTTCACTAGTGGAGTCTCTCAAGTAAATAAAACACTCATACGATGGGTAAACAAATTACAGCTGGGCAATTGACAAGATTATAACACAAACTTAATCTAGCTATGACAAAGAGAACATGATAATATTTATGTAGGCATCACGACAATGAACAAAGACCGTTGAGTCCAACTGCATCTTTGTCTAAAAAGTCCACAGTGGGATCGCTATCCATCCTATCACCCAACGGTATTGAGTTGCAAGCAACAGACAATTGCATTAAGTAAAGCGCATGAAGTAAGCAATACTAATATCAAAAGAGACATTATGACCGCTGTTTTACCCTTAGTAGCAACAGCACACCCTCGCCCTTAGACGTTTCTGTCACTCGTGCCCAGGAACAAAAGGGGGCATGAACCCATTATCTAGCATAAATACTCCCTCTTGGAGATACACACAATCACTTGGCCAAAGTAACTACGCACATCGGAGAGCATGCAAGAACATAAATCAACATATAAGAATCATGCACAATCTGATCATAACTTCATAATCCATCAGATCCCAGCAAACACATCATATAGCATTACAATAGTCGATCTTGATCATGTTAGGCAGCTCACAAGATCATAAGACATGAAGCACAAGAGAGAGACTACCATCTAGCTACTGCCATGGACCCGTGGTCCAAGGTGGGACTACTCACAAATCATCACGAAGGAAGGCATGGCGATGAAGAGCCCTCCGGGATCGATCTCCCCACCGGCAGGGTGCCGGGATCAGCTTCAGAATCACCCCCGAACTAGGGTTTAGAGTGACGGCGCGTCGGGGCGACTTCTCTGGAAAATAATGGTCGCCTCGACGTTTTTAGGTTTAATGGGATTTTATAGGCGTCGGAGGGGGCCGAGGGGGTGCCCATAGGACAGGGGCAGGTCCCACCCGCGGGCTACCCTAGGGCCGCGGCAGGGGGCCACCCCTGGCCTATGAGTAGCCCCCAGGTCGCCCTTTGGTCTCCAGGTGCCTTCCGTCGAATAAGAATTCCCCGTAAATTCTCGTCCAATTCCGAGAATATTTCCAGAAGTAAATTTTCTGAAATACAAAAACAGCAAAAACAGGAAACTGGCACTAGGCATCTTGTCAATAGGTTAGTCCGACAAAATGTATAAAAATGATGTAATATGATAATAGAAACATGTGACAATATCACAAAACTAGCATAGATCAATCAAAAATTATAGATATGTTGGACACGTATCAAAGACGCGGAGCCTGAAGTCTGGACCGCGGGCGACTCTGATCCGGGAGTCTGGACCGCGGGCGACTCCGGGCCAGGAGAGTGCAGGCCCCCTGCATGGTCATCAGCATGCAGATCGACGTCCGCACTTGCTGCAGCACGATCGACGTGAGGAGTGCCAGGCTCCTCATCTAGTAACTCGAGACGTGCACCGCGTCCCGAACCTGCACCATGGTTAGCTAAAAGCAAAGGAGTATATGCAGCATCGACAAATTAGTCAGAGTGTAAGAGGAAAGGAAAGGAGAGGATGGTGTGGTGGAGGACACAGACGTGTGAGAGAAAGGAAAGGCAGTCTCATCGAACACAACATCCCTTGAAATATAGACACGATTGGTAGGAATATGTAAAATTTTGTAGCCTTTGTGTAATGAGCTATAACCAAGGAAAACACATTGTTTAGAACGAAACTGAAGTTTGCGATTGTTGTATGGGCGAAGATGAGGCCAACATGCACAACCAAAGACTTTAAAGAAAGTATAGTCAGGTGTTTCACCAAGGAGGCGCTCGAGAGGTGTTTTCATGTTGATAACACGACTAGGTAACAGATTAATGAGGAAGCAAGCTGTAGGGAAAGCATCACTCCAAAACCGAAAAGGAACACTCACATGAGCTAGGAGAGTAAGGCCAGTCTCAACAACATGACGGTGTATGCGTTCAGCAGTGCTGTTTTGTTGATGTGTATGTGGGCATCAAACACGATGTGATATACCAATGTCAGCAAAGAATTGATTCAGTTTTAAATACTCGCCACCCTAGTCACTTTGTACGTGTAAGATTTTCTTATTGAGTAAACATTCAACATGTTGTTGAAACTGAAGGAACACACGGAAAACATCATATTTATGTTTCAAAGATAAAGCCATGTAAAGCGACTATAAGCATCGACAAAGCTCACAGAGAACTAATGACCACTAACTGAAGTTTGGGAAGGGCCCTGATAGATCAGAATAAATAATCTCAAGGGGTGAAGTAGTAACACGAGTAGACAATGAAAAAGGTAACTGATGATTGTTGCCTTGCTGACAGGCATCACACACTACAGCATTATTAACTGACACAAAAGGAAGTTCATGATGATGTAAAATATGTTGGACGATCGGAGTGGCTGGGTGTCCTAGGCGCGAGTGCCACTGATCACGTGACACCTTGACGCTACTGAAGGCTTGCTTAACGGATGACACATCAAGATTATAAAGGCCTCCACGACATCACCTGGGTATCAAGATTATAAACGGAGGATTGTGATGATGAAGGAATTATGGATTGACCAATATGTGTAATGCGCATACCTGTACCATTGGTAGTTTGGACATTGTCCTTGCCATGGCATTGCTCCTTTGTAGTCAGCTTGTCGAGGTCGTTGGTGAGGTGGTCCGTCGTTGCATTATCCGCGTACCAGTTGGGATCAACTGGGTATGAGGAGGTGGTCGCGCTGGTATGATATGCAGCGGCACCGCCGGACAGCACAGCAAGTTGCTGGTCCAAGTTACGACCGTCGTTGCCGGCACCAAGAAAATATTTTTGGTACCTCTTGAAGCAGCAGGATGTGACATGCCCCACTTTGGAGCAAATTTGGCATGTGGGACGGGCTCCGCCCTAACCACCAGCGGGTCGGCCGTAGCCTTGCTAGCCCTAGGGACGCACGCCAGTAGGAGGCGTTGGAGGGCCCTAAGGACGAGTGCCAGGTGCAGGTTTTTCCTGGCCTGCCCAATGTCCTTGTGTCGACGGCTGGTATGAGGGAGCGCGGCCGCCTGTAGGGCGCGTAGAGTAGTTGGCGGAGTGGATGTCGGCGCCGAGCTCAGCGCAGCGCGCCTCGATGCACTGCTCAGTATTCAGAAGCTGCGTGTAGACGTCACGTATGGGCATAGGATCATGAAAAGGACGAGCAGAGACACGATCAGCGAGCACGTCGTAGTCACTTTCCAGGCCGGCGAGGAGAAAAGCATTGAACTCCTCCAGACATAATGGCTGCCTGATCGACGTAAGCACATCCGCTAAGGATTTGACCTTGTTGAAGAAGGCGGAGGCGTTGGGGTAGTCGTGCTTCTTGATCTTGGACAGCACCGTGCGTATTTGCATGACACGCGTCATGGAGTGCGATGCAAAGCTAGCCTCCGGAGTTTCCCATGCCTCCTGGGATGTGGGAGTCATCACCACCAAGCCGATTACCCCCTCGGTAAGCGAGGAGATGAGGGCGGAGAGGATCACCTGATCATGTTGGTGCCATGCAGCGTACTTGGGATTGTCTTTGGTAGAGGCGGCGACGCCTTTAGACGCCGGGACCTCGATCTCTTCAGGCGGACATGCCGGGACTAGACGTTGACTTAGACCAACCTGCGCGCCATTGATAACCCCCAAGAGCAGGGGATCACTGTAGCACCTCTCAATATGGAAGAAGAGTATCGATCCGCAGGAGCAAGAAGGAAAAGTTATCTATTCCCTACAACTAAAGTGTCACAAGTTTTAGTTAATTATGCACTAAACAGGTTTAAAGAACAAGATGGTTGATTTAATGGATGGAAGTTTAATATAACAAAACAAGAATGTAAAAGTGTCCCAATCCTCTTCAATGCAAGAGGACAAGACAAAGGTTTTCTCTTATAGGAACAATGGACATGGGTTCATGGGTTCACTCAATCCTCTCTCCCATCTATGGTGATTATCATGTTATAGATAAAAAGTATACACAATTGTCATGCTTTAATGGTAAACTTCTATGACGGCTGCATGTCCTAAAACACATAGTTGAAGAAAATAATCATTTGTGTTGCTAGGTCACCCTCGTAAGGCTAGCGTGGTATGTTGTCACTCCCACATCATACTTCTTCCTTATTACCCCCAAATAAAGGATGTTGGGCTGTATTGTGTCACTAAATACATATGCCGTTTGTCACATCGGCCATCCCGTACCTACATACATCATACTTCATAATTGACAATATTCTAAACACTAGTGCAATGATTCATATTTCGTGTGCATGACCACATCTCTCTCATCTATCTACACTTGATGGTGTCAATCACCTCATGAATGGATAAACAAGGCATTATGCATAAATCGAACCATCACATGCATCATAGAATATCTCCAAAGTATGACAAGTCATAAAAGATCCAACACAACGGTAAATGCATAACACATATATATCATCTCATACTACAATATCCACCATAGGAATTACATAGATAGATCCATACTTATGCAAGGCACATCATATGGACTTCAACAATGATCATACATAGAGAGATTAGATCAAGTTACCACCACAAACCCAAAGTCCGGGGGGTGGACTACTCCCCCTTCATCATGGTGATGATGGTGGGGATTTTGAAGAAGATGGAGACCACCTCCAATCTGCAATTCCAGGTCTTTGTTTCGTGGTTTCTGTGTTTCTGCGGCGCTCCCTTCCGAAGGGCGTCGGGGACTATTTTTATAGTCGGTTTTAGGTCAAGACAAAGGTTCTGGAGAAAAGATCGATGGCAACGGAGCCTCGAGGCCCAAGATAGGGGGTCCCACGTGGCCAAGGAATCTGACCGCGTGGGCCCACCTCTTTTGGCCCTCGGGTTTCCGTTTGTTCGCTTCCTTCGCTCCTACGCTTTGTTCCTTCCAAAAACTGATGCTCGTAAATTTTCAGGTCATTTGGACGTCGTTTGGGTCCCTGAAACATCAAAATATAGAAAATAGGGTTTTCTGCCAGTGCAGGGTTAATTCCAGAAAAATAGGGAAACTGTGAAATATTCCCAAAATCAATATAAATCAATGATATAACCCTTATATGATGCAAATATGATTGAAACATAAGTAATATAATGCAAAGTTCATGTATGCATTTTACATGCATCAACATCCCAAGCTTAACCCATACTCGTCCTCGAGTATGAAGGTGATAAAACTAACATGGACTTTGCAATTTAATACTGTCAATGGATATCAAAGATGATTACTATTGCTACATAGAGTCAAATGATTCATTCTTCAAAGGAGTAGCAATATACAAGATAGATTATGAAGTGATATCAAATATTCAATGTAAGGATGTTCAATGATAATTCACCAAGTGTATCATAGAAGAAAGTACTATGGACCAAATGTATGCATAATGAAAAGTAAAAACATCCTATAATGGTCATAGAGAATTCTTATAAATCTGATATGAAAGGTGGACACTTTGGAAAGATATATAAATGAGTAGAGGTAAAACATGAATAAGTTTCATCTAACTTACAAATGCTTCTACTTAAATTAATGATTGCAATTTGGTATTCATTGGTGTCAAGCTCTCATTGCCCCTATCATAGCATCTTGAATGGTTAAAGTTTAAAGTGAAAGCAAATATGAGTAGTGTGCTTAACAAAGTATGGGTTGAATGTCTCATGCCCCGTGAATACGAGTACCTGCACCAACTGGCTACTCAACTCGGGTCACAAAGTAAATTCGAGTTTTAAAGTCATTGCAAGTAATATAATAGCGTCATCAAGAGCGTCAACTGGGGTACCTCTTGTCCCAGGACATGGAACAAGCCCATGTCAAAATGACAAGACAAACAACCAAAAAGAACAATCTCCACACCCTTTTTATTTACTATTGGTATAGCTTTTTGTTGCGGAGTGCATCACTGAAGGTTCACCATAGCATGTAAGTAAATTTCCACCATGAATGATGCATGGCTTAGATTAGCAGCCCAGGCGTCTCTCTAGCCATTTATACTTACTCCTCAAACTTACCAAGTTTCCACACTTATTTCGCTCAATGTTAGGTATCCATAGACAAAAGTACATGATATCAACTAAATATATAATTAAGACCACGTTGAAAGCTTGCCATGTGGCAGTACATGAGCTAACTCCCAACCAAGACTCTTGTCAAGCCCACAACTTCATAATTTTAATCACAATGGTTCATGTTCATTAAGTGCAATAAAAGTAAAGTGTGCATCAAGTTCGTGAGAGCTTTTTAACCAACTTTTCCCATAACAATCAACAACATAAGCATTTTAATTCGGGGGTATAGATAATAAAAAATAACATGATAAACATACTCGGAATAGCATAAAGCTAATAGGTAGATATGGTGGACTCACTGGAAAAACTTTGGTTGAAGGTGTTGGACAACAAGTTTTTTGCTTGTTGAATTTTTGGGCTAGCAAGAGGGAGAAAGTTGACCGTATAAATGCATGCATAAGTGTCCATAGAACTAACCAATACATGTTAAACAAAGTAAAGTAACATTCAGCATCAAAACATGAACAAAAGATAGCTCTTGATAAAACAGTTGCAAATTAATACTCAATAAAAAGCACATGAATCATGCAACTATATGTATCTTTTTGAATCAACTCAAACATCCCTTTCCCAATCTTTTTAATAGCATCCAACTTAATTCAACACAAATTTCCAGTAGCTCTCTCATATATAAATGATAGTGGTGGTCTCACAAATAAAAACCAAACCAAAATAAAAAAGCAAATAAAAGACGCTCCAAGTTTATGCGATAAAGTGCATTGATCGAAAAACAGAAGTTAGACGTGTGCAAACCCGAGAGTGTGTTGGTCCAGTGGGGTTGTCTCCACATCCCAAAGCTCATGGTCCTCACCATCCTTGGATAGCTCTTGGTGCATCTCCTCTAATCCCTGTGAAAAAACTTCAAAACACCGTTTCTCCCATCTCTTTTCTGTGGGGTGACATTAGTAGTGATAGACAAATGAATTGCTTGTTGCATAAAATCCTTAAACAAAAATTCATATGAATGTCCATAAAGTGTATAATGTTGTATTACTACTTATAAACTCAATTGGATAAAAAAGATTCAAGTTAAAAGTTCAAGGAATGCATCAAACAAAATGGGACAGAATCAGTCCAGAAAAACAGCAGCTGAAAAACACATTTTTCTACCCCACTTAAATATGTCCAAAAAATCTGAAAAATTTCACGCTTACAGAGGATGAAAAGTTGCAACTACAGTTCAAATTTCAGATTATTCGGAGTCACAGAATAGGAATGATAAATCATACTGTGCACAGATTCGTGCTGGAGTAAAATCTCCGAATGCAAAGAGCAACTTTTTCAAACTAAAACGGGTAAAACTTGGCAATTTATTAAAAATTTCAGAAATAAAACAAAAAACTAAGTCTCTTGTTACAGCAAGAGGACACAAAGAAAATCAAAAATAAAAACAACCGGGTTGCCTCCCGTAAAGCGCTTTCTTTATAGCCATGTAGCTAGGCTTTCATACCTTTGTTTTCATGAGGGGCACATGTTGTATGGGTAATTTTTCTTGATTCTCCCCTTCTCAATTTTATAAAGGAAACATGATAGCAAGATACCAGGGTCCCATGGTGTGATCAAGCCAATCAATATATCAAACACTTTAAAGCTCAAAAGGAAACACCATGTAGCATATATTAAGTAACATCGATATCTAAATTTCTTCCTATGCATTGGCATTTTGTATATGAATGAATTAAAACAAGTATGAGTAGACCAATGCATTTTATCAGTAGGATTGCAACTTAAAGTTATTATAAGGATTCTTTCATAATAGTTGCAAGTAGTAAAAGCAAAGTTGACAATATAATTACTAGATTGTGGCAACTTTGTAGATTTTGTAGTGTGGAGAGGATCATTAAAATTATCATGGCAATCAATAGCATGCTTTCCTCTCTCAAAATTGTGTCAAGAAATAGTATCATCATTAGCATCATGGTTGCAAGTAGAATTTCTATTAGATAATTTCAAACCATGCATATATTTCTCACATAAAGCATATTTCTCCTCATTTGAGTAAATAGTTGAATTCAAGAATGATATAGGACTCTCATGAATGAGAGTATCATTACAACCAGCAAGTTTATCATATTTATCCTCACATAAGCTAGTAGCAATTTCTAAGCATGGAGGATTATCAAGCAAAATAGGACCATCAACTAAAGCCTTATCATATTGCATACCAAAAATACCCTCATTATCACCAAAACCATCATAAAAGACCGGTGAGTTTTGAGTTTGAGAATTACCGTCATCTTGTATTGGTGAACTTGGAGGTCCCTGCACATCCCCAAGCTTAGGATTGATCATAGCAACAATTTTTATAGTATTTTAATTTATTTTTATTTTTATGGGTTTTTGATATAAAGAGAAGGTAAATACAAAACTGAAAGTAAACTAAACTAAGATGCAAAACTTAAAGTAAATATGCAAAACTGAAAGTAAACAAAAGAAAAATTCACAAGCAAACAAGTTAAAGAAGTACACCTCCCCAAGCTTAGATGATTGCAAGATACAAAATAAAAGTAAGACAAATGCAAGAGCAGGGGATAATAACTTAAGAATAATAACTTAAGCGCTATGCTCCCCGGCAACGGCGCCAGAAAAGTACTTGATAACCCCCAAGAGCAGGGGATCACTATAGCACCTCTCAATGTGGAAGAAGGGTATCGATCCGCAGGAGCAAGAAGGAAAAGTTATCTATTCCCTACAACTAAAGTGTCACAAGTTTTATTTGATTATGCACTAAACAGGTTTGAAAAACAAGATGGTTAATTTAATGGATGGAAGTTTAATGTAACAAAACAAGAATGTAAAAGTGTCCCAATCCTCTTCAATGCAAGAGGACAAGACAAAGGTTTTCTCTTATAGGAACAATGGACATGGGTTCATGGGTTCACTCAATCCTCTCTCCCATCTATGGTGATTATCATGTTATAGATAAAAAGTACACACAATTGTCATGCTTTAATGGTAAACTTCTATGACGGCTACATGTCCTAAAACACATAGTTGAAAGAAAATAATCATTTGTGTTGCTAGGTCACCCTCGTAAGGCTAGCGTGGTATGTTGTCACTCCCACATCATACTTCTTCCTTTTTACCCCCAAATAAAGGATGTTGGGCTGTATTGTGTCACTAAATACATATGCCGTTTGTCACATCGGCCATCCCGTACCTACATACATCATACTTCATAATGGACAATATTCTAAACACTAGTGCAATGATTCATATTTCATGTGCATGACCACATCTCTCTCATCTATCTACACTTGGTGGTGTCAATCACCTCATGAATGGATAAACAAGGCATTATGCATAAATCGAACCATCACATGCATCAAAGAATATCTCCAAAGTATGACAAGTCATAAAAGATCCAACACAACGGTAAATGCATAACAAATATCATCTCATACCACAATATCCACCATAGGAATTACATAGATAGATCCATACTTATGCAAGGCACATCATATGGACTTCAACAATGATCATACATAGAGAGATTAGATCAAGTTACCACCACAAACCCAAAGTCCGGGGGGGTGGACTACTCCCCCTTAATCATGGTGCTGATGGTGGAGATGTTGGAGAAGATGGAGACCACCCCGGCAGCGCCCCGCCGGAGTTTTCCCCCTCCAATCTGCAATTCCAGGTCTCTGTTTCGTGGTTTCTGTGTTTCTGCGGCGCTCCCTTCGAAGGGCGTCGGGGAATATTTTTATAGTCGATTTTAGGACAAGACAAAGGTTCTGGAGAAAAGATCGATGACAACGGAGCCTCGAGGCCCAAGATAGGGGTCCCACGTGGCCAAGGAATCTGGTCGTGTGGGCCCACCTCTTTTGGCCCTCGGGTCTCCGTTTGTTCGCTTCCTTCGCTCCTACGCTTTGTTCCTTCCAAAAACTGATGTTCGTAAATTTTCAGGTCATTTGGACGTCGTTTGGATCTCTGAAACTTCAAAATATTGAAAATAGGGTTTTCTGCCAGTGCAGGGTTAATTCCAGAAAAATAGGAAAACTGTGAAATATTCCCAAAATCAATATAAATCAATGATATAACCCTTATATGATGCAAATATGATTGAAATATAAGTAATATAATGCAAAGTTCATGTATGCATTTTACATGCATTAACCATCGATGGCCGGCAGGCTGGTCTAAGTCAATGGCTAGTCCTAGCCACCGCGTACAATAGCCGGCCGCGCGTCCATATCCTCCCCTGCAGGTGATGTAGGGTGTTGCCCGATCTTCACGGATTTGCACACACGAGTGGAGGGAAAACGAGGAAGAACGCGAAGAACACACGCAAAAGGGGGATAACTCGCGAAGCCTACGAGGGAGAATCACCCGGCAACAAACCCCCAATGGAGTAGCCTCCGGATCTCAAAACCCAAGTCAACAACACGCTTAATGAAACCGATTTCTCTTACCGGCCGGTCCACCGATCCAATAGAATCCTTGAGGGAAAGATTGGCTTGGTCTACTAGAATCACCGCAGTGAGAGAGTAGCTACAAGAAGAGATACATCATCCTCCGCGGAGGAGCCCATCACGGGAAGGAGCAACGCTCAACTCTCAAGTTCATTCATCTCTACCTCAAATGGAAAAGGGGGAAAGCTATTTATAGTCTTAGTACAAAAGGGGTGAAAGGTGGGGGTCCGGCCTGGGGCCGGCCTGGGCCGGCCTGGAGGCCGGCGTCGTCTGTAGGGGGCCCGGCCTGGGAGCCGGCCTAGGCCGGCCTGGAGGCCGGCGTTGTCTGTAGGGGGCCCGGCCTGGGAGCCGGCCTAGGCCGGCCTGGAGGCCGGCGTCGTCTGGAGGGGGCCCGGCCTGGGAGCCGGCCTAGGCCGGCCTGGGGGCCGGCTGGCTCCTTCCTTGTGCTTTCACCTTGACGCTTCCTCCTCCTCATCCACGCGTATGCCTTGGATGAAATCAACTCTTGGGCTTCCTCGGCACCTCCCATCGGCTTCGTATCCATCGTGTCAAACCTAGCAATGCAAAGGGGCGGATGCTCAAGTAGCATACCATTCCAAAGGGTAGGAAATGAGATCTCGAAGAGGAAAGAGTTCACCTTTGACGCCCATGGTGACTTAGCATGTGTCGGATGGTTTGTCCTTGTGATGGACGTGGGTTGGGCTACATCATCTCCCCCTCCTTCGAAAAGCGTCGTCCTCGACGCTAGCACGTCCTCATCATGTGAAGGAGATAGATGGCTTGACGTTGAAGTGGAAGTCACCATGCCACTATTGATACCTATACGCACCAAAGACCAAGCAAAATATGTGTGTGCATGATAGAGGAGCACATCATTGACGACATGTCCAAATTTGTTCATAACACCATTAGCACAACACAAATATATGGAATGGAATACAAATGCAAGGTCATTGTGCAAACAACTCTTCCAAACATTCTCAAAATGTGGGAACACAAAATCTCCAATAAAATTTGAGAAGGCTAAGATAGCTATCTCATTTTGAACCATATGATGTTCATTGCATTGAAAGCATCGGAAAGAGAGGTTTGTGAGCCACACAAGGTGAGAGAGGCTCTTATCATCGCCATCATGGGTGCAACCAAAGCAAAGAGAAGAGCAAGTGTTCATCAATTTTGTTGCAACACCAAGAAGACAACATCCAAAGGTCTCATGACAAGACATGCTCAAAATACCATTATGGTTGCAAAGAAGCCAACGGAAAGAGCAATTGTGCATCATACTTGTTGCAACACATAAAACATCTACAAGGAAGATCAAGGGAGCATGAATGTCACAAAGGAAAACCAAAGCACTCACATGTTTGCACGCGAACCAAAGGAAAGAGCAATTGTTCAATTTGTTCAATGCAAAACATGGAAAAGGAAATAGAGGTTGGTCGGAGCCACAACTCTCATGGTAAATGCTCTCAAGAGCTCTTTTTGTCAACTCATGCTCAATTGAGGTTGACATTATGAAGCGTGAGCCATTACACACGAAATTCCATAAAAAGAAATTGTGTGCATGGTACATGAATGCATCATCCATTATGACGCATCTATCCATTTGCACATCACCAAACACACCAATATCAAAAGGAATGTATGACATATGTGAGTGGTCAATATGCAAAAGGAAGGGTAAAGTCTCAACATGGCAAAAGGAAGAATCTCCAAATTTTGAGAAAGCTATGGGGGCATTCTCATAAGACATCATATCAACATTATTGCAATCCAAGCATTGGAAAGAGAAATTGTTCAACTTCTTGGATGCAACAATGGGAGAAAATTCGAAAGTTTCATAACAAGGCGTGTATATGGAAAGATCATCACAAATAGATAATTCCGCATGATCAACATTGGTTTGAAACAAGGTATCACATGGGAATATGAACGAAGCATATGTGACATCAAAAGGATCATCCATAGCATGCAAGCAATCACAAGTCATCATGTCCACTAGTGGGATCATGGCATCATCAACACCCATATGCGTACCTTTGTAGTCCCGCTCATGAGAAGTAGGTGTTGTGGTAGAGGTAGCGGCGTCCATGTAGCCGACTTGTACATCTTCATGTAAGCATGGGGTGGCATCGTCTTCATCCTCTATGTACATCTTCTCCATCATAGGCACCATCATGGCGAAGCTTGGCGTCTCATCATCCATGGAACCTAGTAGAACATGAGAGAACACACTAGAGGTAGAGGGTAAGTTGTTAGAAATCAAAATGTCCTCACTTGACCTATCAACTACCTCTCCCAACTCAAGTGGTGTATCCCTCATTCCCTCAAAATGTAAGCACTCAATCTCGCATATGGTGGAGGCACTCAACTCACTTGCACTCTCACTCAAGTGGGCTAGGTGGCTCTCATTCTCACATGGGATTGGTACCATCTCATCATTCAAGCACATAGGGATAGGCTCGGTATGCTCAACTCCAATCGCCACCTTGGTTGAAGGGAAACTCCCATGCTCAACCTCCTCAACCTTTTCGCCTCCAAAGGTGAATGCCGTAGGGTGGGCATCATCACTCGACTCCTTTGCCGAAGGGAACATCCCATGCTCGGCATCTCCACTTGACTCGACATCCATAGTGGAAGTATCCTCCATGCTCGCCTCCTTGGTCGAAGGGAAAATCCCATGCTCGACCGTCTTCTCGCCATCTTCTTGGTCACCATCTTGTAGAGGTGTGTACAATAAGCTCGGTGAAGAGTCATGTGAGGGCTTGAAAAACTTGGATAAGCCGGCGATGAAGTCCTCGCGGATGGTCTTGAGCTCGGCTTGCTCGATCTTGAAGTCGGCATCGAGCTTGGTCTTCAACTTGTCGAGGTCGGCCTTGAGTTTGAGAAGCATATCCCGGTCCTTCTTGGAGTGTGATTTACTCTTGGACGCCCTTTTGGTTGTGGCACGCGGAGGAGACTCCCTATGATGTGTACTTGCCACCATCTTGTATGTTGGTGTAGACGCGTGATGGCGTGGCCTTGAGTAGCTTGAGTCCTCATAGTGACGTCGATGATGATCATGAGTAGACGTACGCCGATGAAGATCCTTGGTGTTCCTTGGCGAAGACTCGTGTGCATATGCACTTTGCGTTGGCCGCCGTCTCGAGGGTGAGGTAGCTTGACATCTAGGAGGAGGGCGAGTCTCCTTGTCCTCTAGGCGAAGATGCTTTGAGCTCCGTCTCCTTGAGCTTATAGGTTCTTGATGGCGGTGGCGCTCTTGAGTTCTTGGTCTTGAGGATCGTTTAAGTGGGGGCTCATCGTCGGTGTCGTCGTCCACATGATGTGTAGCGCCTCGTTGGAGATCCTTGACGTGCCTTGAGGAGTCGTAGGTCATGTAGGGTTCCGCCACATCATTGGAGTTGTAGTCGTTGTAGTGGTCCGCCATGACGTTGATGCTTGAGGGCTCGAAGTCGGTGTAGCTCGCCATGTCGTGGACGGTTGCGGCGTCATAGTCGTAGTAGTGGTGGTGCTCCGCCATGTAGTCCATGCTCGAGGAGGTGTCGGCGATGTCGAGGTCCACCATATCATCCATGCTTGGGGCGCCGTAGTCGTTGTCGCTCATGATATCATCCATGCTTGGCGCGCCGTAGTTGTTGTCGCTCATCATGTTCTCATCATCATGGCCTCCATAGGATGCTCCGCTCTCACTAGACATGGTCAATCACAAGACAAGTGTATATAAATATGTGGAGTGGAAGGAACTAAGAAACCAACCTCACCTAGTAGATAGTATTGGAACTAGTGGACCATGCCAAGAGAAACCGATACACAAGAATGCGGGTGACTTGAATTTCAAAGATCCAAACGCAACTCCAAAACACACACGGCTTATGAGTGGATAGGTATGAATTGTGGAAAGCAAATGGAACAACCGGAAACCAAGATATTGTAAAGGCAAGTAGAGAACCACGATGACCACAAAGCAAATACAAGTCGATCTCAAAGGATATGAATGAAGCACATAGAAACACACGCTTTGATAAGTGGGACTTGTGCAACCAAAAATGAGCTAGTGATGGACCTATCGAAGACTAAAGCTCAAGGTGCACAAGTACAAGAGAAACCAACTCGATTGCAATTATTGGTGGGCTACAAGATTTGCACAAAGATACCACACCTAAAAATTTTTCATCGAGCTTGCGCGTCTACTATAAGAGATTAGGCAATGAGGCTATTTTCTTTTTATTTGCTCTCTTTTGATTCTTTTATATGCTCTCTTTTGGCCTCTTACTCTCGTTTCCTCTTTTGCCTCTTACTTGCTTGCCAACAAGGACTATATCAACTAGCGCATACAAGGTTTGCTCGGAACACTACGAGGTATCAAGTGTGCAAAGCCCAAGCAATCATAGATGAGCTAGTCTCAATAGGTAAGATAAGCACAAATGGCTTGGCTAACAAGTGATGCAAGGTGGGAGAAGGTTCGGGGATGTTATACCTTTCGTCGACGATCTTCACCCGGTGGAGTGGAATGTCCCTTCCTTGCTCACGAAATATGGTGGCAATAGATGATGGATCAACCGCCGTGGTGATGTAGAGCTTGTCCGTAGCTTCGATTAGAGATGAAAATCACCAAAAACGGAGTCCGGAATGAAAAGTTATGGCCAAAACAAAATTTCAGCAGGGAACCAGCCTGGGGGCCGGCCTAGGCCGGGCTGGAGGCCGGCGGCTTCTGCCGGGGGTCCGGCCTAAAGGCCAGCCTAGGCCGGGCTGGAGGCCGGCCGACACTACCCTCCGGGACGCGAAAATGGGCGATTTTGGGCGGAAAACGGCCCGAAAAACACCAAATCGGAGGGGAAATCAAAGGAATTTGGCCATGGGAACGCAAAGGGAGGTAGATCAACAAGTATAGCAATGGATCCACGGATCAAAACCTACCAAAACTCACAAGAATCTCAGATCGAACCAAAAGCAATTTGAGGCTATTTTTGGTGGAAATTTTCGAAATTAGCAAAATCAAAGAAAAATTTTGTGGATATGGGGGTGGAAACAAAGGCAAATCCGTGGCAACCCTTGCTCTGATACCATATGATGTAGGGTGTTGCCCGATCTTCACGGATTTGCACACACGAGTGGAGGGAAAACGAGGAAGAACGCGAAGAACACGATGAACACGGTGAAGAACACACGCAAAAGGGGGATAACTCGCGAAGCCTACGAGGGAGAATCACCCGGCAACAAACCCCCAATGGAGTAGCCTCCGGATCTCAAAACCCAAGTCAACAACACGCTTAATGAAACCGATTTCTCTTACCGGCCGGTCCACCGATCCAATAGAATCCTTGAGGGAAAGATTGGCTTGGTCTACTAGAATCACCGCAGTGAGAGAGTAGCTACAAGAAGAGATACATCATCCTCCGCGGAGGAGCCCATCACGGGAAGGAGCAACGCTCAACTCTCAAGTTCATTCATCTCTACCTCAAATGGAAAAGGGGGAAAGCTATTTATAGTCTTAGTACAAAAGGGGTGAAAGGTGGGGGTCCGGCCTGGGGGCCGGCCTAGGCCGGCCTGGAGGCCGGCGTCATCTGTAGGGGGCCCGGCTTGGAGGCCGGCGTTGTCTGTAGGGGGCCCGGCCTGGGAGCCGGCCTGGAGGCCGGCATCGTCTGGAGGGGGCCCGGCCTGGGAGCCGGCCTAGGCCGGCCTGGGGGCCGGCTGGCTCCTTCCTTGTGCTTTCACCTTGACGCTTCCTCCTCCTCATCCACGCGTATGCCTTGGATGAAATCAACTCTTGGGCTTCCTCGGCACCTCCCATCGGCTTCGTATCCATCGTGTCAAACCTAGCAATGCAAAGGGGCGGATGCTCAAGTAGCATACCATTCCAAAGGGTAGGAAATGAGATCTCGAAGAGGAAAGAGTTCACCTTTGACGCCCATGGTGACTTAGCATGTGTCGGATGGTTTGTCCTTGTGATGGACGTGGGTTGGGCTACATCAGCAGGCCATTAACAGCCACAGATGCAAGCCGGCGATGGCATGGTAGGCGTGATTGCGGGGTTAAGGCATCCGAGGCAGCAAGACAGCGCTGGCTCGGATCAGGCGGTGTCGCGTGCGGAGCCGACAGCCCGGCGACGTAGTTCAGGCGGCGAAGCGTGGATCAGTGGTGTCTCGGGTGGAGAGGTGGCGACGGAGTAGAGGCATAGAATTGAAGAGGATGGGGCGATGGATTGTGAATTTGTGAGGGTAGTTGGACGGAAATTTTCGTCCGCTCGACGGAGTCCGCTCAGTGTAATTTCCCCTAAATCTGACCAATGCCTTGTGTTATGATGTAGGGGGTTGGCCCGATCTTCACGGATTTGAGGGGGAAAAGTGGATGAACACGAAGAACACGGAGGTCGAAACGTAGAACACGAGGGGAAAAGGGCAAATTCGTGGGGGATAACTCGCGAAGCCTACGAGGGAGAATCACCCGGCAACAAACCCCCAACGGAGCAGCCTCCGGATCCCAAAACCCAAGTCAACAACACGCTTAATGAAACCGATTTCTCTTACCGGCCGGTCCACCGATCCAATAGAATCACCGCAGTGAAAGATTGGTTTGCACTACTAGAGACACCTAAGTGAAAGAGTAGCTACAACAAGAGATTCATCATCCTCCTTGGAGGAACCCATCACGGGAAGGAGCAACGCTCAACTCTAGTTCACTAGTCGTCAACCCGTGCATTTGCACGGGCTAGATTAGCCTCCAATAGCATGCAAATTGTATGAATATTCGATTTTCTTACCTCGATTAGGGATATGATTTAAATTGTTTTTCCACAGTCTAACTTAAGTGCATATCTTTGCCTATTATTTTTTATATAAGCAATCTGTTCTATTAGTTTTCAACTTTGTATTTATTTTGTAGATTTTATTGGGACTACACAAAATGCTGCAACCTTTGGCGATGATTTTTCTATCTGATTCATGTTCTACAAATAGACTTAAATGCATTTTTCACATGTCATCTATCCATAGGTTGACTTATTTATCTTTTTTTTACCATGCATACGCTACACTTAGATTCGTGTGAGATCCAAAATGCATAATCGCACTTCTAATATTATTGAATCATCACAATGTGCAGTTTCAGAAGCCCGTTAAAATGGTTGAAGGAGGTACCTTTGATAAAGAGATCTTAAATTTTTAAAGAAAACATAGATTGCTTGTGGCTATATGTAATACCTTTCCCTCGTGAAATATTATTTTTAGATTATAGGGAAAGTTGTGGAGTGTGTTTTGAGAGAGGATTGTATCACCATGTAATATAGTTACCTTGGATTCCAAGTAGGAAAAATGTATTTCTCAAATTAGGTTAAGATTAGAGAGGGAGGACTACTACCGAGAGGCTCCAAATACTTTTTGACTTTAATTTGTTTTTAATAAATTTCTCAAGTTTTCTAAACAAAAAAACACATAAGAGAATGGATATCTATAGAATTTCCTTACTGTAGATGCAAGCGGAATATAATCCAAATAGAAAGGTTGGAATTTAATCCATTTGTTTCAATGCATGTTTTTTTTCAAAATGTGTGAATTTGTTGGTATTTTTAAATAATACGAACCATGAGATATATTAATTCGCCAATACCATGGAGTTTCATGGTTAGGAAAATTCGTTTTAAAAAAAACTAACGGGTGTGCTTTACTCACCTGCTTCTCTGGAGTGTGCGCCACGACGCCACCTTGACCTTGCTTGAACCATGCACCGTGGGCAGTCCAACCTTTTTCAACGATGGACAATTTACATAAAAGTGGGATATTTGGAGGGCCTATATCTCTCGAACCAAATGAAAGCCATACCTGCAAACAATTCAGGCCCATCAATAGAGGAAGTGGTTTCTCATGGAAGATGTACTATTACATGCGCAAACCACAATCAAACAATTGTAGGCCCATCAATATGACATGCAGTGTGTTTGATAAGAAACTCTGTTATATTCAGATCTGCTGTTTCCATGTAGAATATGTTACAAAATATTATTTTGACAGTTTAGTGGAATTCATATATTTTCTCGATTTATTATCTTATCATATTAAGAATATCTTACAAAGGTGGAAAGACAAAGTAACATTGGTACTTGCGCAATTGATGTACATCTTACAATCAGTTGACATGTCCAAGTTATCTTCATTTTACGGCATGCATCTATATATGTTCTTCTAATCTAATTTATTAGATTTTATAATTATACATATCATCATAGATACTCCATTTACTTGAAACTATGGTACTTTGGAAAAAAAAACTGAACATAATGCTATAAGGGAAACTCATTTCCTTTGCCGTACGTAATAACTCTCTCTTAGTAAACAATTTAGTTGTTCCGAAGACTCCACACAAAAAGGGTATTTATCAATTGAATGTCAGGGAACAACAATTATTTTTATGCTATGCACTGTATAGTACGCTTAATTATAATAATAGTAGTACCTTGCTTCAACCCCGGCTCATGGCTTCCGCTGTAATGCTACTACAAATTATGGCAAAACCCTTTGTACAGGCGTGGCGTTGAAAATTTGGAATCGAACACATATATATATATATATTTAGAGGACTATATAGTTGTAGGAGTCAACTTGAAAAATGATAATATATGAGTATTCTGAAAGAAAAACAAACATTCTTCAGACAATATCTCTGTTATCATACTTGGGATTACAAATTAATCAGAGTTGAGTAATCATATGTACCCAATACACTACAAATTTTATGACACATGCACCTGAGAATAAATAAATCACGGTCGAACACATTACTATTTAACTGACAGCTGCAAAAGAAAATATTGGAGAAACATAAAGGATTATTTACTCGGCTATTATAAAATAAGGATTTATAAGTAAATTCAAATAAGACATCAAGACTACTGAAACTTCTAGACATATATTATTAAGTAGGGATTAATCGAGTCCCCCTCCAACCATTAAACTTTAGCAAACCTTCCGATCTGGTTTTCCTCTTTGCTCATAATTAATGCATGCACACATGGTCAAAACTTGAGCACTGGTGAAAACACCACTATCCGGAGTGATTTGTAACATCCCTAACTTGGTAATGAAAAATACGAAGAATTTTTTCCACTTTTTGCATTCATGTTTGCATCATGGCATATCTTTAAATTGCTTTTGTGACAAACCACAAATGGGAAATAATAAAAAGAGGGAAGCCAAACTTCCCAAAACCTTTACTTACTTGAAATGCAAACTATGGTGCAACCTTTAACATGACAGGTGACCATATGGTTCAACAAGTTCCCCAAGTTCACCTTAATGCACAAGAACCAAATGGAGGGGTTCCAATTTGCTTCCAACTTCCTTAGGCCCTAAAGTGTGGCTTAAAGCTTTTGTCTATTTGTGAGCCATGCCACCTTGCTCAAAAGGCTAGATAAAGATGTGCTGAGCCTGTTTTACCTTGTGGAGAAGCTCCCAGATTTTACAGGTTTTTCTGGAATTGTTTTGATACCCAAAATCAATCTAGCTTTTCTGCCAAATTTTAGTCATCCGGAATGACCCGGATTTTTCCGGATCCATTCCGAGTGTCCCGGAATTTTCCGGACCTATCCGGAAAATTCCGAACGTTGCACAGTGGCGACAGGGAGCACTGGCGCCATGCCGTCCGCGCCCATGCCGTTGCCGCCGTGGCCTCGCCTAACCCTCGATGCCGTGGCCCCCCCCTGCGAGGTCAAAGACACACGCCTCGACGCCCTAGACCTCACCTGCTCCTTTTCCCCTCTGCCCTCTCTCTCTCGTCCCCCTCCCGAGCTCCCTAGGAAGCTCTCCGTAGTGCCGCCGCCACCGCCGTCGATTCGCCGCCGTTGGAGCTTCCCGGGACGAACGGCCGCCGCCAACACGTCCGCCTAGACCTCCTCCCCCTCCTGGAGCAAGGAATCGAGCCGGGGTGGCTCGGTCCCGACGTTTTCGTCCTCGACGACTACCTCACCGGCCGCATTCCTCCGGCCGAATTCCGGCGTCCTCGACTCTCCCTTCCGCACCAGCCCAACTCACCAGCTCAAGGTGAGGCATGCGTGCTTGCTAACCCTCTCCCGATCCCCCTCTCCCTCTGTTGCTTGCTCTTCGTGCGAAGCCGCCGCCGCCGTTGCTTTTTCTGCCCAGTATCGAGCCGTCCGGAATCGCCCGGATTATTCCGGATCGATTCCGGGTAACTCGGAAAATTCCGGACCTTTCCGGACGAATTCCGAAACCCTTACAGAAAGTTTTGGAGGTCACCTCGGATTTGGCTCGGAATGAGCCCGGATTATTCCGGACCATCCGGAATATTCCGGCCCAATCCGGATGAATTCCGAACCAAGCTGAAAACTTGTGAACTACGTAATTTGACTTCTTTTCATTAAATCTTGCAAATGGTGCACCATTTTGATCAGTGTTTCAGATGCTATCTAAATATGCTAGTATCACCTCATGACAACAACTTGCCCTTTTATATTATTCTCTACTTGGTTAAAAGATATAAATCCAAAGAAGTATTTAAATTGCTAGTTATTCCTCGGTACTCCGAAAAATCACAAATAATTTACCGAAGTGTTTGGAATGTTAAACCCAAACCTCTTTAATCATGTCATGTTCATGCACATTTGAGCAATTTCTAAAATAATGTAATCTTTATGAACATTTGGACATTAAGCTAAATATGAGGTGTTTTCCAAATAATTTCCTTAATTATTTGGCTCCCCATTTAATTGTGCCCTTAAGTTATATAATGGAATCCTTGCATAAATTTTTGACATGTCATCATGTGATTGAGCATTGCATCTCGAGTTGTGTGATTTATGTGTTCTTTGCTTTTCTTTTGGGCATCGATAGATTCCGGAGTCGAGGTTACCGATAACTACCCCGACGATCAATACTACGCGCCCGGGCAGCAAGGCAAGAGATAACCTAACCTTCTTGGCATCTAGCATCCTATGCTTTTATCAAATTATTTTATCCACCATAATATTGCATGCGGTTCAAATGTCTTTTGGGTAAATAATAGGGAATCCTATGAATGCATGTTTTCCCGAGCCAATCACATGTACCCCTACCTATGAACCCTAGTGTTGATGTGTTGGCCGGATACAATTATAATTGTTGGTTATATGCTTAGCCATGCTTAGAAATGCTTAGTTGAAATGCTAGTAATGTCCGTTATTGAATTCCATATTTATTGATGATGATGGAATGATTCGGGCATGGTGGATGAATGTAATGCTTAATTAAATTGCTAAAGGCTTGGATGAGTTGCCCTCGGGGAGGGTGGTTTGCCTCATTCTTGCCGCCTAGGCTGAGAGTGCTTTTAGCTAGAACCAAGAAAACGAGCGTGCTTCCGGAGGTGGGGGCATATGGAACCCCCTTTGACCGAATAAGTTGTGAGGGGCTTGTCAAGGGTCCTCTAGTTCGAGTTTTCCATTTGCGCGTGAGTTGTGTGGGTGGAAAAAGGAACGAGGATGGTGGTGTTTAGGAATGTGGCCGCGGGGCAGGGCGCTGGGAGCGCTTAACCTGTCCTTCCGCACACTGATGGTCCTTGAGTAAGCCTCATGCAATGTAAAGGTCTAACCGCGCCCGTTCGCCGGCCTTCCCCGGAAGAGGGCCAACTAGGTGAGCCGGACGGTACCGATGGGTAAATTAGTACACCCCTGCAGGGTTTAATCTTTTCGAAAAGCCGTGTCCACGGTTATGGACAAATTCTTGGGAAGGCGGATTAGCTCATAGATAATGTTAACCTAATTGATATGGCAGCTAAAGGTTGCATAATCACGTGTGTTAAAGGTTCACTTCCTCGAGGGTGATTCGAGGGGGTGCCTTGGTGGAGATGAGAGTGGTTGGTTACTAAAGGGTTCGATGAGAACCGATGATGATAATGATACTCTCTTACCCCTTTATAAAACTTTTCTGAGTAGACGAATGCCATGTGTCTTTTATAATTCTGTTTATGAAACTTAGCTTCATGCAAAGGAGATACATATACAGCTTTAGAGCCTCCGTCAGTCATGGGGCCTATATCGCCCTACTAAACTTGCGAGTACATCGTACTCAGTCTCTCTTTGCTGCCTCTATGTATTTGTATTTCAGAGGAGGACGACACCGAGCAACTAGGTGGGTTCTTCGTTGACGTCGACTACTAGTCTGGGGTTCCCAGGTGGCAGCTTGGGGCCGTGGAACAAGCTGGCTGGGATGATGTTTATATGTAGGCCTCTTAGGCCATAATTTGCTACTTGTTGTATTAGACAACGCTACTTCGCTTCCGCTTGTTGAATTGTAGGATCTGTGATCCTTTTGTTTTGTAATGTTTGTATTCTTCTCGTTATATGAGTTGCTATATAAATGTTTTGTGTCGTAGAGTCATGCTTTGTGCCAGTTCTGTTCCACAAGTCTCGATCTTTGTTTTATACATTGATGGTTGTGTTGCTTACATAGCCTCTCTGTATAATTCCGGGGTCGGGGCGCTACAAATTGGTATCAGAGCAGGACTGCCTGTAGGAAACCCGTTCTTTTGGTCGATGTCGAGTCTAGTGAAAATTATTTTTAACCTAAAAATGAGTTGTGAAAACCTTCTTAGGATTCTTTTTACTCCTCATCCAACTCGCTCTACTCTGATTCTTACCTCTATTTGTTTTATGCTTGGTGTCGGTGTTTAGGTTCTCGGGGTTTGGGTTTTTACCATCCAGTTGTACCTCGAGTCCGTTATATCCGTTTGATATCGCCACGAGGACGTGATGTCACCGTGGATGTCGAAATCTGTCTTTGGTGTTTATTGCTTCTTAAATGTCTATATATGGGAGCAACCAATGATCTTTCTTGTCTGTCAGAATTGGATACTAACTTGTCGTTGTTCCAATTCTTCAGAATGGCTCCTACCCGTCGTGGGGAGCATAGCAGCCCTGATCCACCACCGCCCCCTTCGATGGCGGAGGTGATGATGGCTATCGAGCAAAACCGTCTGCGCAATGAGCGGTTGCTCGAGCAGCTGGTCCAGCAAGGGGCCAGGAGGAACACGGACTGCACCACTCTCAACCAGTTCTTGCGGTCCCAACCTCCTACTTTCTCTGAAGCTAAGGAGCCGCTCGATGCGGATGATTGGCTTCGGGCTATCGAGCGCAAGTTTGCCGCTCTTCACGTTCCGGCGGCAGAACATGTCAACTTCGCCACCTACCTGCTGGAAGGCGCCGCCGGCTCTTGGTGGGAGAGCCACGTGGCAATGGTCGCCGCGGGCCATGTTGTCACATGGGAGGAGTTCCGCACCGCTTTCCGTGCGGCGTACATCCCCAAGCCCATCCTCGAGCTCAAGAGGCGGGAGTTCCTGGACCTAACCCAGGGACGCATGGACGTCCAGTCCTATGGACGGGAGTTCAACCACCTCTCCCGTTACGCCCCTCGGGACGTGACGAATGATGAGGACAAGCAATACCTCTTTCGCAAGGGGCTCGCACCTCGTCTCCGATACGAGCTCCTGCCCTTCAAGTTCACCTCCTACCAAGAGCTCTACAACCAGGCTCTCACCATGGAGCAAGGTAGGAAGGAGCTAGAGGCTTCTAAGAGGCCCGTTTCCACCGACCACCAGAGCTCCTCCTCATCGAGGGGCAAGAAGCGCAAGGTTTTCGTGCCTTTCAGCGCCGTGCCAAAGGCGCCCTTCGCGCCGAAGCCCACCGGGTACCTGCCACCTCCGCCTCGCCCCGCTACTTCGACTTTGGGTGCGGCTGGAGGCGGTTTTCGACCTCGACTGCCTGCACCACCGGGAGTCACTTGCTTCGCTTGTGGCCAGCCGGGGCACTACTCCAGAGAGTGTCCCCAGAAGGCACCGGCTACCTCAGCACCTGCACCAGCACCCTCTACTCCAGCCGCCAAGGCTACCACCGTCAGCCGTGGCCGCCTGAACCACGTCTCAGCTGAAGGCGTTGAGGAGGACTCAGGAGTTCTCATGGGTACGCTTCGAATCAATACCTATCCAGCTTCAGTGTTATTTGATTCTGGAGCTTCGCATTCGTTCATATCCATATCATATGCACACAACCATCAAATACCGTTTGTGATGATGGATTCCCCGCTAGTGGTTAAAACACCTGGTTCTCGATGGCAAACCAAATGGATCACTCCTGAGGTGCAGATTTCCATAGGCTCCACCCCTTTTCCATTTCAGTTGATAGCCCTGAAGTCAGAGGGTCTGGATGTTATTCTGGGCATGGACTGGTTAGTCAAGTATCAGGCCAACCTGGACTGTGCTGCCAAGACTGTCTCAGTGATCCATCCGTATTATGGGGAAGTGCGCTATTGGTCCCCTTCTTCCGCAGCTCCATCTGCTGTTACCCCTTTTTCCCGGAGATCAGTCTGTTTTTCATGGAAGGTGTCACCCCGCCTGAAATGCACGAAGTGGAGGTGGTGTGTGATTTCCCCGATGTTTTTTCCGGAGGAATTACCCGCATGCCGCCCGATCGCAGCGTGGAGTTTGTGATTGAGTTGGTTCCGGGAAACCGCCCCAGTTTCCAAAACGCCCTACCGTATGCCAACGGAAGAGCTAGCTGAGTTGAAGAAGCAATTGGATGAGCTACTGGAAAAAGAATTCATCCGACCGAGTAGCTCACCTTGGGCTGCCCGGTCATCTTTGTCAAGAAAAGGGATACAAATGTTCCTCGACTGGTCGTTGACTACCGCCCTCTTAATGCGGTGACCATTAAGAACAAGTATCCAATTCCTCGAATAACCGACTTGTTCGATCAACTAGCTGGAGCAACGGTATTCTCCAAGATGGATCTGAGGTCAGGCTACCATCAGATAAAGATCCGGAAGGAGGATATTCCTAAGACGGCCTTCACTACTCGCTATGGGTTATATGAGTACACCGTCATGTCCTTCGGCCTCACAAATGCTCCGGCTACGTTCATGAGGCTAATGAACTCCATCTTCCACGAGTACCTCGACAAGTTCGTCATCATCTACATCGATGACATCCTTGTGTACTCCAAGACCGAAGACGAACATGCTGAACATCTCCGACTTGTCCTGACCAAGCTTCGAGATCACCGTCTATATGCCAAGTTCTCTAAATGTGAGTTTTGGCTGAAGGAGCTCATATTTCTCGCGGTCAGGTGGTGTCAGCTGCCGGAGTAGCGGTGATACCCGACAAGATTCAGGCAATCCTGGATTGGCCAACTCCCAAATCCGTCAAAGATATCCGAAGCTTCCTTGGATTGGCGGGTTATTACCGTCGATTTATTGAGGGCTTCTCCAAAATAGCAAAGGCATTGACTGAACTCCTCAAGAAGGCAAGCCATTTGTGTGGTCAGACAGGCTGAAGAGAGTTTCCAAACCCTCAAGGTCAAGCTCACCACCACACCGGTACTTGTCCTTCCCGATACCGCAAAGGACTTTGTCGTCTATTGCGATGCCTCTCTCCAAGGCTTGGGATGTGTCTTGATGCAAGAGGGCCATGTGGTCGCTTATGCTTCCCGTCAACTCAAGCCACACGAGCAAAATTATCCAACTCATGATTTGGAGCTTGCCGCCGTGGTACATGCTCTGAAGCAATGGAGGCCCTATCTTTTGGGCAACCGTTGTCGAGATCTACTCCGACCACCAAAGTCCTAAAATATCTCTTCACCCAGCCGGATCTGAACTGAGGCAGAGGAGATGGCTGGAATTGATAAAAGACTATGATGTGACCCTCAACTATCAACCCGGCAAGGCCAATGTCGTGGCCGATGCTTTGAGCCGCAAGCCTATTGCAACACCTTGATGGTTGAAAAGGCCCAACCTGCTCTCATGAGGAATTTGCTAAATTGAATCTGAGAATTGTGCCTTCCGGTTTTCTAGCTAACCTCGAGATCAAATCCACTCTCGAGGAGGAAATCAAGGCCGCCCAACTAAATGATGCTGGCATCCGAAAGATTAAGGAGAATGTCGCAAGTGGAAAGGCCAAGTGTTTCTCTATCGATGACTCCGGTGTTGTCTACTTCGAAGGACGCCTTGTGGTGCCCAAGAGTGGAAATACCAAGGGTTAATTCTCCAAGAGGCACATGAGTCTCCCATATCCATCCATCCCGGTAGCACCAAGATGTACCAAGACCTCCGTCCCAAATTCTGGTGGACCCGTATGAAGCGGGAGATTGCCAAATATGTTGCCGAATGTGATGTCTGTCGCCGAGTGAAAGCTGAACATCAGAGGCCAGCTGGTACCCTCCGCCCTATAGCCGTTCCTGAGTGGAAATGGGATGAAGTTGGTATGGATTTCATTACCGGCTTTTCCAAAGTCACAAAAGGGCAACAATGCTATTTGGGTCATCATTGACCGATTGTCAAAGGTTGCACATTTCCTTCCGGTTCGGGAGGATATCAATTCCGCTCAATTGGCCGAGCTCTATATGGCCTGGATTGTTTCCCTGCACGGGGTTCCTTTGAGGATCATCTCCGACCGTGGAAGCTTATTTACGTCCAAGTTTTGGCAAAGCTTCCAAACGGCTCTTGGAAACCCGTCTCAACTTCAGCACCGCCTACATCCTCAAACCGACGGTCAAACTGAAAGAGTAAATCAAGTTCTTGAGGACATGCTTCGGGCTTGTGTCATCTCCTTCGGCAAGAGTTGGAAAAGTACCTCCCTCTCGCCGAGTTCTCCTACAACAATAGCTATCAAGCCAGTTTGCAAATGGCTCCCTTCGAGGTCCTTTATGGGAGAAAATGCCGGACTCCTCTCAGTTGGTCTGAAACCGGGGAGAGGCCACTCTTCGGTCCCGATGTGATCAATGAAGCCGAGGAGAAAGTCCGTGATATTCGGGAAAACCTCAAGGCCGCTCAATCCCGTCAGAAAAGCTACTATGACAAGCACCATCAAGAGGTCCACTATGAAATTGGTGACAAGGCCTATCTTCGAGTCTCTCCTCTCCGAGGCGTTCGTCGCTTTGGAATCAAGGGCAAATTAGCACCTCGCTTTGTTGGCCCTTTCACCATCTTAGCCAAGCGAGGAGATCTCTCCTATCAACTTGAGTGCCCTCCAATTTTCCGGATGTCCATGATGTTTTTCCATGTCTCCCAACTCCGCCGGTGTTTCAAGGATCCATCCATGGGGTTGATCATGAGGCATTGGACATTCAAGAGGATTTGACCTATCGCGAGCATCCTATCCGCATCTTGGATGAAGCGAGAGGAAAACCCGCAACAAGTCCATCAAGTTTCTCAAGGTCCAATGGTCTAACCATTCCGAGGAAGAAGCCACATGGGAGAGAGAAACTAGTCTTCGTCAGGAGTACCCCCGCCTTCTTCACTCAAGCCTAGAATCTCGGGACGAGATTCTTGTAAGGGGGTAGATTTGTAACATCCCTAACTTGGTAATGAAAAATACGAAGAATTTTTTCCACTTTTTGCATTCATGTTTGCATCATGGCATATCTTAAATTGCTTTTGTGACAAACCACAAATGGGAAATAATAAAAAGAGGGAAGCCAAACTTCCCAAACCTTTACTTACTTGAAATGCAAACTATGGTGCAACCTTTAACATGACAGGTGACCATATGGTTCAACAAGTTCCCCAAGTTCACCTTAATGCACAAGAACCAAATGGAGGGGTTCCAATTTGCTTCCAACTTCCTTAGGCCCCTAAAGTGTGGCTTAAAGCTTTGTCTATTTGTGAGCCATGCCACCTTGCTCAAAAGGCTAGATAAAGATGTGCTGAGCCTGTTTTACCTTGTGGAGAAGCTCCCAGATTTTACAGGTTTTTCTGGAATTGTTTTGATGCCCAAAATCAATCTAGCTTTTCTGCCAAATTTTAGTCATCCGGAATGACCCGGATTTTTCCGGATCCATTACCGAGTGTCCCGGAATTTTCTGGACCTATCCGGAAAATTCCGAACGTTGCCACAGTGGCGACAGGGAGCACTGGCGCCATGCCGTCCGCGCCCATGCCGTTGCCGCCGTGGCCTCCGCCTAACCCTCGACGCCGTGGCCCCCCCCTGCGAGGTCAAAGACGCACGCCTCGACGCCCTAGACCTCACCTGCTCCTTTTCCCTCTGCCCTCTCTCTCTCGTCCCCCTCCCGAGCTCCCTAGGAAGCTCTCCGTAGTGCCGCCGCCACCGCCGTCGATTCGCCGCCGTTGGAGCTTCCCGGACGAACGGGCCGCCGCCAACACGTCCGCCTAGACCTCCTCCCCCTCCTGGAGCAAGGAATCGAGCCGGGGTGGCTCGGTCCCGACGTTTTCGTCCTCGACGACTACCTCACCGGCCGCATTCCTCCGGCCGAATTCCAGCGTCCTCGACTCTCCCTCCGCACCAGCCCAACTCACCAGCTCAAGGTGAGGCATGCGTGCTTGCTAACCCTCTCCCGATCCCCCTCTCCTCTGTTGCTTGCTCTTCGTGCGAAGCCGCCGCCGCCGTTGCTTTTTCTGCCCAGTATCGAGGCCGTCCGGAATCGCCCGGATTATTCCGGATCGATTCCGGGTAACTCGGAAAATTCCGGACCTTTCCGGACGAATTCCGAAACCCTTACAGAAAGTTTGGAGGTCACCTCGGATTTGGCTCGGAATGAGCCCGGATTATTCCGGACCTGATAAGGGGTGGCCCGATCTCTCTGTGAGCGGTGGTAGATGGTTGATGATGGTAGATAACTTGCGAGATTCCGACGAACTCTCCGGCTGCTCCCCTGTTGCCAATGCAACAGCTCTTCAACCAATGGATATTCGCGACGCCTCACACCGATGCAACGTAGCCGCCGGCCACGAAGCGGTTTCTGCGATCTACTAATTCCCAATGGAACAACAGATCACACTCTAACTTGGTAGCAAGAACCTCCAGATCGAACAAAGTGGAGGGGTTGTATTCCTGATCGCAACAAAGAGGAACACGGCAAAGATGAATGCTTGTAGCAATCCAATCTAGGGTTTAATCAAAACGTGGTCTAACCCCTCTACTACAGCCGCCCCTATCCTTATATAGGAGGCCAAACCGAACTACATGGAAAACCTAACTTGGTTCTGACTCGAACGGATACCAAACCGACCCAAAAGTGGGTTCGGCCCAAAATCTGGCGCACAGGCCGGGTCCAGGCCGGGCTTAGGCCGGGTCTAGGCCGGGCTGGGATTTGCATGCCACGCAAACCAGCCTGGCCGGGCGGAGGCCGGGCTGAGGCCGGCCGCTTCGGGTGCATGGCCGGCCTAGGCCGGGCTAAGGCCGGGCTGAGCCGGCCGCTTCGGGCACATGGCCGGCCTAGGCCGGGCTTGGGCCGGCCTTCCTGCGTCTTGGAGGCCGGGTGCTTCGGGTGGCTGGCCGGCCTGGCCGGGCTGAGGCCGGCCTCAGGCCGGGCTGCCTGGTTTTCCTCGTCTTCCTTTCTTGCGCCTTCCTCCCGCTCCTCCCTCGCGCCATAGGTGACGTTGTACTCCATTCCTTGCCGCTCCTCTGGTACTCCTCCAATGTTTGTGTTATCAACAACCCTAATCATACACAAGTGCATAGACTTAGGGCAGTATAAAGTTCTCGTTATCACAAACATCATATTCAATAAGAGTGAGTTCACCTGTTGTCCAAGTAGCTTGGCACGAGCTCTTGTCATCGGTCCAATCCTCACCTCATTGGGCTTGTCTTGAGCAGCAACATCATCGATAGAAGAAAATGGTAAAGGACTAGGGATGTCCTCATCAGGACCATCCGGAATATTCCGGCCCAATCCGGATGAATTCCGAACCAAGCTGATAACTTGTGAACTATGTAATTGACTTCTTTTCGTTAAATCTTGCAAATGGTGTACCATTTTGATCAGTGTTCAGATGCTATCTAAATATGCTAGTATCACCTCATGAAAACAACTTGCCCTTTTATATTATTCTCTACTTGGTTAAAAGATATAAATCCAAAGAAGTATTTAAATTGCTAGTTATTCCTCGGTACTCCGAAAAAATCACAAATAATTTACCGAAGTGTTTGGAATGTTAAACCCAAACCTCTTTAATCATGTCATGTTCATGCACATTTGAGCAATTTCTAAAATAATGTAATCTTTATGAACATTTGGACATTAAGCTAAATATGAGGTGTTTTCCAAATAATTTCCTTAATTATTGGCTCCCCATTTAATTGTGCCCTTAAGTTATATAATGGAATCCTTGCATAAATTTTTGACATGTCATCATGTGATTGAGCATTGCATCTCGAGTTGTGTGATTTATGTGTTCTTTGCTTTTCTTTTGGGCATCGATAGATTCCGGAGTCGAGGTTACCGATAACTACCCCGACGATCAATACTACGCGCCCGGGCAGCAAGGCAAGAGATAACCTAACCTTCTTGGCATCTAGCATCCTATGCTTTTATCAAATTATTTTATCCACCATAATATTGCATGCGGTTCAAATGTCTTTTGGGTAAATAATAGGGAATCCTATGAATGCATGTTTTCCCGAGCCAATCACATGTACCCCTACCTATGAACCCTAGTGTTGATGTGTTGGCCGGATACAATTATAATTGTTGGTTATATGCTTAGCCATGCTTAGAAATGCTTTAGTTGAAATGCTAGTAATGTCCGTTATTGATTCCATATTTATTGATGATGATGGAATGATTCGGGCATGGTGGATGAATGTAATGCTTAATTAAATTGCTAAAGGCTTGGATGAGTTGCCCTCGGGGAGGGTGGTTTGCCTCATTCTTGCCGCCTAGGCTGAGAGTGCTTTAGCTAGAACCAAGAAAACGAGCGTGCTTCCGGAGGTGGGGGCATATGGAACCCCCTTTGACCGAATAAGTTGTGAGGGGCTTGTCAAGGGTCCTCTAGTTCGAGTTTTCCATTTGCGCGTGAGTTGTGTGGGTGGAAAAAGGAATGAGGATGGTGGTGTTTAGGAATGTGGCCGCGGGGCAGGGCGCTGGAGCGCTTAACCTGTCCTTCCGCACACTGATGGTCCTTGAGTAAGCCTCATGCAATGTAAAGGTCTAACCGCGCCCGTTCGCCGGCCTTCCCCGGAAGAGGGCCAACTAGGTGAGCCGGACGGTACCGATGGGTAAATTAGTACACCCCTGCAGGGTTTAATCTTTTCGAAAAGCCGTGTCCACGGTTATGGACAAATTCTGGGAAAGGCGGATTAGCTCATAGATATGTTAACCTAATTGATATGGCAGCTAAAGGTTGCATAATCACGTGTGTTAAAGGTTCACTTCCTCGAGGTGATTCGAGGGGGTGCCTTGGTGGAGATGAGAGTGGTTGGTTACTGAAGGGTTCGATGAGAACCGATGATGATAATGATACTCTCTTACCCCTTTATAAAACTTTTCTGAGTAGACGAATGCCATGTGTCTTTTATATTTCTGTTTATGAAACTTAGCTTCATGCAAAAGAGATACATATACAGCTTTAGAGCCTCCGTCAGTCATGGGGCCTATATCGCCCTACTAAACTTGCGAGTACATCGTACTCAGTCTCTCTTTGCTGCCTCTATGTATTTGTATTTCAGAGGAGGACGACACCGAGCAACTAGGTGGGTTCTTCGTTGACGTCGACTACTAGTCTGGGGTTCCCAGGTGGCAGCTTGGGGCCGTGGAACAAGCTGGCTGGGATGATGTTTATATGTAGGCCTCTTAGGCCATAATTTGCTACTTGTTGTATTAGACAACGCTACTTCGCTTCCGCTTGTTGAATTGTAGGATCTGTGATCCTTTTGTTTTGTAATGTTTGTATTCTTCTCGTTATATGAGTTG